>VWPU01021477.1:0-12094 GCA_013398955.1 Callaeas wilsoni
CGCGCCCCAGCCTTGGAGCGCCCGCGGGCGGGGGTCGCAGCGCCGAGCCGCCTGCGCCGGACATCGCGGTGGGCGCCGGCGGGCGCGCACCGCAGGGCATCGTGGGGAGACACTTCTCTCGGGCGGAAACACTGCTTTTGTGAGACTCTCGGCCTCTAGAGCAGGTCTCGCTGTTCTAGCCAGCGATTAACTGGTTTAACTGCCCTTCCCTGGGCACTCAGGCTCGGAGTGCCGCGCTTTCTGTTGGGCAAATATTGAATGTGCGTGGCAGAACTTGGCCCTAAAACAAAGATTCTTCCTTAATGCGCTTGCTGAAACTTTTGCACAACTTTTCCCACTTCTCTAGTCACCGGAGCGTTGTGACGTATCGTTTGTTTGCTTAGCTTTAAATAACAAAACCAACATGGGTATGTTGGTGATTTAATAAGCCTGTCTCACCTATTGCAAGAGCAGCTGCTCCCATCGAGCCTGGTGCTGCAGGGCTCGTGGGTCCTGGTGCTGGTGCCGCGCTCGGAGCCGCTGCAAGAACGAAGGCGGTTTTCCCAGGAATAGTGTCAGGCAGGTGCGGGGGGAAGGAGTGCGGGTGTAACCTGACACGGAAATGAGCGAACTGCCGTCTGTTTACCTGCGAGGCAGGCTTTGGAGACAGCCAACTCTAGGCTGGGTGCATTTGCCAATGGAGGCTCCTGCAACTCCAGGGGCCTTTCCTGAAGAATCAGTGCTTTTATCACATTCTTCTCCCTCTCTTTCTCGTCCTTGACCTAGTGCAGTTCATTTTCTTACGTGGGAATACAGTGTGTGCCCCGAGGCTGTTTGGTGGTGATTTTCTGACTCATATAGGATAACAGCAAACAAAGAAATCAATTTAACAAGCACTTTTTGTAGGCCAGGAGGAGATCAGCATAGTGGAGGAATGATACAAATAACAATTTATAATAAGATACACATGGAAAACTCAACTGCAAAGCTAATTTAGCCATGTCTTTCATGTGGCTGTTAAATAGATAATTGTGGAGCTGGACTTCTGTCCCCTTGGTCAGATAGATGAAAGCATTGCCATTATAGTGGTTTGGGGTTGTTTAGAAAATGTCCTCGTGATTTCGGATATTGTGTGAAGAAATGCCATCATGCTGAAAGCATCAGCAAAGAGGTGTCATGGAAGCAGCTGAGGTTTCCACGGGTGTTCAGCCCCTGATGTGCACCAGGCTGGTGTGTGGCTCACTAGAAAGGTCAGTGTCTGTCCTGAGAGGTACTGGAGACTCAGCTGGAGGAGTCACTGAGTCGGTGAAGTCAGACATTCACAGCGCAGGCTAACTCACAGGACGTTCTTGTGCAAGTCCCTCTTACCCTGAATTGTTTGGTGCTGACCCTTGGGAGTTAGGATTAAGGAAGCTATGGCTGTACAGTGCAGTTTGCAGGGAACTGTGTAGGCACCCACCATGGTTCAGTGGGGTTCTTGGGGCAGAGACCCTCCCGTTCTGAGGATCTACTGGAGTTTCCAAGGCTTCTTCCAAATTAGAGAGGAAAAAAGTCATTTGTGCCAAAATCAACAGTTGCAGCACCAAAACAAGAAGGAATACAGGTGCCCAAGGTATCTGTGGGTCTGCTCACACTCCATGAAATCATGACTAATGTTAATTTTTCAAGTAAGCAGCTGCTGCAGTTCTCAGAGGTTTATTTGAACAGCTTGTTTCAACTGACTGTGAATATAGCTAGGGTGAGGGAATTAAAGGAAGGGTTCTGGCTATCAAAACAGAAAGATGCTGGAAGAGTATACATCACAGTTTCTTGTGTGAGTAGAGACAGATGATGTCGCTCTGTCAGACCCTGTCAGGATGAGAAGGACGCCCTCCACATCAGTAAAGTAATTCCCTACTGACTGAGGTTCCAGCTGTGTTGTGTCCTTTTAAGGAATGTTGTTTCCCACAGCTGCTCAGGCAGAGCATTTAAAGACGTTGCTTTTGCTTCAGCATTTTAACTTCAGCATAGAAGAAGTAAACAGTTCAAATGGCATGACTTACATTCAAACATTTTCTTCAGACATCTGTGCTTCAGAAGGTTAGAGATACCTTGTTGGGACAGAGCTAAAATAAACCAGTTGATTGCTTGAAAAGAAGGAAACCAGCCAATAGTCTTTGAAGTTTGTCCTAGAGCAGGGAAAGATGTTTGGAGGTTGCACTTCAGTCCCATTAAAAGAAAGACTCTGCACAGTTCCCTTTCTTGGATGACAATGTGCCTATGGCAAAATGCATTCTGAGTTCAGTGTCCTGTGCTTGAATTCGAGGAAGTGGTTGTCTGAATTCTGGTAAATGACATGCTTTCTCTGGTACTTTCTTATTTGAAACCTCCTGGGAACAGGGTCTCTCCCTTAAGGGTATTTTATTCTTTGTTTGGTGTTAGAGGATTTGAAGAGCCTGGCAGCAGTGTGGCCCTTGCTCACCTTCCTCGTGCTGTGTTGTTCTGCAGACTCTGCTCTGAACAGGGGCAGAGTATGCATGTATGAACTTATTAGTCTGCTTTCTTTTTTTATTCTTTCATGACAAATAACAAAACCACAAAAAATATATCCTGCTGAACAGAGCTAGTAATAATCCCTAGAAGTCCTGGAACTGGCTTGCACTTGATGTTTGAAAGGTATTTTTTCATGCTAGCCAGGTATTATGATAGTAGATAAGCTAACTATTGTCTTGTTTTTCTGTTACAGTACAATAGGGTTTGGATCCCTGATAATGAAGAAGTTTGGCAGTCTGCAGAAATCACAAAAAACTACAAAGCTGGGGACCGTTTTCTCCATGTGCAGTTAGAAGATGGAACTGTAAGGAGAAAAGCCTGAATTATTGTGGGGTTTGCTGAGATAAGTTTATGTAGAAACACAGGACTCACTGCCGTGGGATCTAAATAACGCGTGCATATTTCCTTTTTTTATCATATCGAAATTGGTACAGTACACATCTGCTGCCCAAAAATACGAGGAGTGCAATTCCAGTGTCTCTGTAACATTAGTATGGAGAACATACCTCAAAGATCACTTTTGAAACAAGCCCTAAAACTCATCTTAAGTTGAAGCAAATCAGAAGTGCAGGAAAGGCATAGTTCTCTCTCACAGAGCCAGCTGTTGCTTTTTTGTTGCTTTATGTAAGATCTGTTAATTTTAGTATCCAAGTTCTTTACAGATTTAATACTTTGAAAGCATTTCTGTATTTCTGCATTCCTGTTCCATAAAGACAAGTATTAAATGGATTTGTTGAAAGAAACAGACGTGAGTTTTAAACTTTCTTTAAAGAAAACTGAGGGGTTGCAAGTAAGGATAGTTATAGAGATGACTTGAGTTCTGAGCAAGTCTTTATTTTCATTGAGTTGCAGCTGATCTGTTATTCTCATCTGTGCTTGAAATATGCATGTGTTTAGAGAGATAAACATGTGTCCCATTTTTACAGATCTCAGTACAAAATATTGTAAAGAGAATGAAGCTTTCTTTTTTCATAAGCAGCAAACAGCTCCAAGTCCCCCAAGTTCAGTGGGATGTATGGAATCAATGAAACAGAAGATCAGACAGGGCTCCATCAACTCTGTAACTTCATGTAAATGTAGAAGATGAGTTTCTGTTTATGGAAACATAATGCATTTTATGACATTTCAAGTAATTTTTGTTGACAGGAAATGAATTACCCTGTTGATCCGGCTGCTTTGCCACCACTACGAAATCCTGACATACTTGTTGGTGAAAATGATCTCACTGCACTCAGTTATCTCCATGAACCAGCTGTTCTACACAATCTTAAAATTCGTTTTGTGGAGTCTAAGCTTATCTACACCTATAGTGGTGAGCTAAGTAAAACGAAGATCTTTTTAAAAATCTTTTTTAAAAGCATTAATCTTGGTTCCGTTTGCAATATGATGTGTGTAATGTTTTCCTGAAGTGCATTTTAACTCAGGTTAACTGGTTTTATATATGAGTATAGACTTGTTTGTTCATCAGCATCTTGTACCTAGAAAACATTGCTAGTCTGTATTATTTTAACTGTTGTTGCCCAAACCAGGCATTTTGTATAACTAACCTGTGTTTTAATTTTGTTTTGTACACTTGGCTGTAGGAATAATTTTAGTTGCAGTAAACCCCTATAAGCAGCTGCCAATATATGGAGATGCCATTATCCATGCATACAGTGGGCAAAACATGGGGGACATGGATCCACACATATTTGCTGTTGCAGAAGAAGCATACAAGCAAATGGCAAGGTTCAGTATGTTATTTAATGTCCATAAATAATACTTGAAGTCTAGTGGCAGTCAGTATTAATTGTCATTTCATTTTACTGTGTATGTGCCATTGGCTGTTAGGAATACCTTTGAACACAGAGCTTAATTAGAGAAGAAATTCTTTAACCAGCTGAGGAATTTCTAGAACTCAAAACTATTTTCCTTCGTGATGAGGGGTAAAACACTGACTGAACAGCAATGACATGAACCTAAAGGTTACAACTGAAGAGGAGTAAGAGAAGAATAGATGAAAGGTGGAACTGACATACAAGAGCTGGGTACAGCCGTGATTTCGAATATTGTTTTGTATGTGTAATTCCTGCATTTATAGACATGTCTGACATAAACTGTCTGGTTATTTGGTTTTAGAAATAACAAAAATCAGTCTATTATAGTCAGTGGAGAATCAGGAGCTGGAAAGACTGTGTCTGCAAGGTACACTATGAGATACTTTGCCACTGTGAGTAAGTCAAGCAGCAATGCACATGTGGAGGATAAAGTATTGGCATCCAATCCAATAACCGAGGTAGGTTTTGGAGAGTGTCTGTCAAGTCTGCACTCATCAAGGGAAGAATTCTGAGAGCTTCTGGGAAATTTTGTTTGAAATCTTTAGGGATGCTTCATCTGTCTGAGTTAGATACTCAAATTAGAAGTTCAGCCTCTGAATGTTACTGATGCAAAGAGGTGGACAGCCTCAGGAACACCCCGGTCCTGTGTGATTTACCAGTGGCCCTTTGGAGGTGCTAGTTTGCCTCCAGAGTGTTGTTTGACCACCTAATTAGATGATGCTATAACAATATTGAACAAGTTGTTTGGTTTTATTAATTGGACCGTTTTGGTGGAAAAGCATACTTTGTCTAATTTTCTGTTTATGTAGCATTATACTGTTTGACTTGAGGCTTGTCTTCAATTTTGGGCCTCAAAATTTAAGTAACACAGCTCAATGCTGAGATTGATCCCTGAGCACCTTTGATTTTAGAAACTCGTAGTTGACCCAAGTTTTCACAAAGTTCTTCTTATGAGAGACCTGAGTAAATCAAATTGTAAAAGTTTATAATTTTTGTAGGCTGTGGGCAATGCAAAAACCACACGGAATGATAACAGCAGTCGATTTGGAAAATACACTGAAATCAGTTTTGATCAGAGTTACCAAATCATTGGAGCTAACATGAGAACATACCTGCTTGAGAAGTCCAGGGTTGTGTTTCAGGTGGGTAAAATAAAGTCTAAAATAGTCAACGTCAATATAGCTACTAATGCACTATATTAGTTCTATAGAAAATATTACATTAAATTCTAAATAGTGTATCCAATCAGCATTTGATTTGTTTTTTAACAGGAGCTAATATTATTTATGATAAGAGGCGATTTTATTCCATATTCTTCCCTATGTTAAGTGAAGGATGCTTCTCAGGGACAATTCCCTGAGATAAGTGCAAGAAATATTTGAGAAGTCTGTAACTTGTGCTCACAACAGTAACAGATGCCAATTGTATCTGGAAAGGATCAGCATATACAGGGCAGAGAGATTCTCAGTAAGAAACTGGCTGAAAATTTATAAGTCCAGGGCTAATTTCACATGAATCACTACAGTGTCATGGCACAATTGTGATAATATATTAAATAAGGCATTTAATTTTATAAAACTCTTTTTACAAAGGTTTCTTTTTTAGTAGTATCGTACCTTTTTAAGTATGCTGAAAAATACTTTTATATATCTTCTGCCTGAAGGATGGTTTGGAAATGGAGAGTTTTTTGAGTTCCCACAGGGCAGTGTTTCAGCTGACACTCCTACACATTTTTTTGCTACAGTATTTGACAGTTCTTATTAGTAGATGGTTGTTCAAGTTGGAGAAATTATTAACATCCGTGGGGAAAGAACTCAGCCTATTGGCAGGGGAAGTATTCACTTGAATGTATCGCTTCCAAAGCTCTTGCTGAGGTCTAAAATGTGCCATTTTAATAATAAGCAATTTCTTTGCTAACCTATGTTGCAGCAGAATTTAGCCTTCAGGTATCATTATCACTTTAAAATAGTGTTGAATATCAAGTGTTTTTCTGTTTGTTTCTGCATTTTGTTGTTAACCTTTTTTTCTGTAACGTTACTCTTTGCTTTATTTTACAGTCAGAGAATGAAAGGAACTACCATATATTCTATCAGTTGTGTGCATCTGCTATGCAACCTGAATATGAACATCTTAAATTGGGTAAGTCTCAGGAAAACAATCTGCTCTTCGCTTTTGCAGTGCAGCATTTGAAGGCTGGGTTTTCAAGAGCTAGGATGCTCTTTAATGCATTACAGCATAAATCTCACAGCCTTAAAACAGGACCTGTGTTTTTAAGTCACTTAGCTGTTAATCCTGCTGGTTTTGGACTTGGTAGCAAACCCCTGGTAACTCAAATAGTGCACAATCAAGTACCTGAGTGTATGTGAAAATCTTATTCTCGTACTTTCTGTAGTGACAGATGCCATGTCAGCTTAGGGTCTTGGTTCATTTATCTACAGAGAAGCTGGGAGAAGCAGAATTTAGGTATATGCTTACTCAGTCTCCATTCCTGTTTGTTTTTTAGATGGGCTAGTAAGATATCTAGGAATTATGAATATTAATTTGTGTCAGCTTAACTGAGTTGGGCACGTGGATTTCCCTCAGAAAAAGAGGACCTCCAGCTCATCACTGAAACGCTGTCATCTGACAGCATCTTTAATTTTTTTGTGTTATTAAAGTTTTAACAAACAGCTCTCCCCAGTCCCTAATTTTTGCAGGATTACAAGATTTGCTCCTTTTCTACAGGAAGTGCAGAAGAATTTAACTACACGCGAATGGGTGGCAGCACTGTAATAGAAGGAGTTGATGACAGAGCAAATATGGTGGAGACTCAGAAGACATTTGCCTTACTGGGTAAATTCTTGGGAATACATTTTTAGTAGATTTTTTTTTTTCTGAAATGGGCAAAGGTGAGTTGTTTCTGAACTATCCAAAACGTTAGTACTAATTACCAAAATAGTTAATTTCATAGCTTGTCCATTGTGGTATTGGTCAGTTTTCAAAGTGCTGGGCAGCAGCAATTAGCAATTGCTGTTAATTGTTACTGGTCAGAATCACTGAAGGCTGGAGTCTTCTTGGCTCTCAAACTAACATGCTGTGACAGAAGTGGAATTGGAAGCTTCTTTGGCCCTGTATGGCTTATGTAAGAGCTAAATCAGACTCGAGCTGGCACCTGGGGAGGTGCAGGAACTTATGCCCAATCTGTCATCGGATCAGATGGGCAGAAAATTGGCAGAAGCAAGGATTTGCATAGTGCTCTGCAGAGATGCTGTGCAGTTCTTGGCTGCACAACAGAGCAAGTAACCCAGCATTGTTCTACTTTAATTAATTGTACTGTTTCTGTGTATTTCAAATAATCAAGGAATTTTCTTTTAGGTCTGAAGGGGGATTTTCAGATGGATGTTTTTAAAATGCTGGCAGCAATCCTGCACTTGGGCAATGTGGAAATAGCAGCTGTTGGAGATGAAAGATCATCCATCAGTGTAAGGAAGTAGCTCATTCAGATACCAACATTTTCTATTCTATTTTATGCCAGAAGTGCTTTAGCAATAGTTTCTCTCATATCTGGGGCTCAAAGCAGCATTAAATGTGGTATACTAAACTTGATTGATTTCTCCATCTCCATCTGTGTGGAATCACAGCAAGTGTTCACACAGATGCTGCTCTGTGCCCAAGTTCAGAAAGCCTTAACAAAAGGCAAAATGTGGCTAAGAGTACCCCATATCCAATTGATCCACAGCTGTTGGAAAATCCATTTTGGAACTCTCTGCAGGATGCAGGAAACAGAGTATAGTCAAAGCTGCTCAGAATGTGTCCTAGCAAGCTATGCAAGTCTAAAAAGCAAGAACACCTAAAAATAGACTAAAGTAACTTTCTTTCAGTGTCTTAGTCCAAAGCCTCTCCTCCCATCCAAGTTTTTCTCTCCTGTATCAGGAGTTCTGTCCAGTATGATTTGCTTTAGCTCATCTTGCTGTTTTGCCAGATGAAGAAGAAAACACAACCCTTGCCTATCTAACAATAAAAATCATAGTTTGGTGTCGGTGGCACAAGGATTTCACTGTCTAGACAACAGTTAAAATATTAAGTGTACCCTAATAATATTCATTGATCTTCTCTAAAGACGGAGGATAAACATCTCAATATATTCTGTGAGCTGCTGGAGCTAAACTGTGACAAAATGGCCCGGTGGTTGTGCCACAGAAAGATTGTCACGACCTCAGAGACGGTGATAAAGCCGATGACAAGGGCCCAGACTGTCAATGCCAGGGATGCTCTGGCAAAGAAGATCTACTCTCATTTATTTGACTTCATTGTGGAAAGAATTAACCGAGCTCTGCAGTTCCCTGGCAAGCAGCACACTTTCATTGGTGTTTTGGATATTTATGGGTAAGAATGTCTCTGGGAACAGGGTGCCTTTTCTTTGGAGTAGATAAAGGAAGCACTTCTTTGTGCTGGTAATGAATTTGGAGGGGCTTGTTTTGCTAAAAGGTCATGGCTTTGTAAGTTCTTTAGCATCCAGATTAGTGGAGGTGCTCTGCTACTATAAATACCTCAATTTTTTTGTGAATGAGGTTTAAATTTAACTTCTGATATGATACTTTTAGATTTAACTCTGGATTTTTTAGCTTTGTTATATCTGGTAACATTAGCTTCTAGAGAAGTTTTGAAATTCCTTAGCATCTTCATTAGTGTTACCATTAGTTAATTTTCTTAGAAACGTTAGGATAGCTCCAAAGTCTTTCAGGGATGCTACCTTTGATTTTGATGTCAAATGATTCTTTTTTTTCTTATTTGAATTGTGTTTCAGATTTGAAACATTTGATGTGAACAGTTTTGAACAATTTTGTATCAATTATGCTAATGAGAAACTACAGCAGCAATTTAACCTGGTATGTTCGTTTTTTGTTACAGTTCTTTATCTTATTTTGCTTCAGGGTGGATATTAGTAAATGCTATTTGTGCTTGAGTAATGGATATTTCTGGATAAGGACTATCCAGTAATAAATAAAAATATTTTATTTTTACTTGTAAACATAGGTACGCATATATGTAAATAAAATTTCTAAGTTTATTTTCTTACAGAGGGACAGGTAATATACTCCAAAATATAATTTTTTTCTATCTTTTGTATACAACAACTATGCACATGCACATACTGTGTTTATTTTCTTCCTTAATTGTAACCACCTTTGTATTTTCGTAACTTTTGCAAATCCAGCATGTCTTTAAACTTGAACAAGAAGAATATATGAAGGAAGATATCCCATGGACTTTAATAGACTTTTATGACAACCAGCCTGTCATTGACCTTATTGAAGCTAAAATGGGAATTTTAGAACTTCTGGATGAAGAGTGCTTGGTAATTTAAAAATTCTTGCATTTAAAGCTCATTTTTTAAAAGAAGCTATATAGATTTTTACAAGTGGGGCTTGTAATCCGTATTTTACCCTTCTCATTTTTACAGTTGCCTCATGGAAAAGATGAAAACTGGCTTCAAAAGCTATATAATAATTTTGTCAATAAAAATGCACTCTTTGAAAAGCCAAGGATGTCAAACTCTTCTTTCATCATCCAACACTTTGCTGATAAGGTAGAGTGTAAACAACCTGGTATTGTTTCCCCATGTTTCTATCAGTAGCTCATTCAGAAAAAAAACCAAGCGTAGGAAATAGGAAATACTAACCACACTTATTTGAAACTTCTATAGAACTGATCTTGAATACATAGTACTATTTTTTTATTGGTAATACTACCTGTAACCCGCCATTTAAATGTAAGAAGTGCTGAAGATAATGAATTTGAGAGTATAAAAATAAATCATCAAGATAAAAAGGCAGAAAAATAATAGAATGCATAAATAGAACAGTTACAGTTGTAGCTCATACACAGTTTCATCTCAGTTATTTACATTTCAGATGTAATATTCCTTTTTGGTGTTTTGATTTGAAATCATAGAATAATGAAGAAAGGAGGAAAGAAATTCCTAATGAAGGCAGAAGGATTTGGATTCTGGCAGTTTGTCCTGCTTCTAAATTTGCAGTATGCATGTTTGTAATCTTGAGATAATGGAATTGGGAAAAGCAGAGTTCCAGCCATCATGTTTGAGACTAATAAAGAGCTCTTGGCTACTGTAGCTGGGAGAGTAAAAATTACTGTTTTGCCAACTGTTTGTTTATGTGTTGCTGAAAAGTTAATGATTTCACCTGTTTGCACAGGTAGAATATAAATGTGAAGGATTTCTGGAAAAAAACAGAGATACAGTGCATGAAGTATTGATTGAAATCTTGAAAGAGAGCAAGGTTTGTGAACAAACAGTAATGATTAATTTTCTGACTACCTGATTTTACTGGAATTAATTCAGATCTGATTTTAAAATACTTGTTCTGCTATAAAGATCTTTAATAGTTTGAATAAATTAATTTAGTCTTAATTTTATTAATATTATACAAGTGTATATTTTTAACATCAAATAATATACAAGATGAAAAAACACAGTGTTCCACTTCCTTCATATATGTGCATTTACTCTGCTAGTTATGTTGGGATTTTTTTAATATCTCACTTCAAGAGTATTTTGTAATCCTTGTAACTGAAAAACGTTGGTTTTTTTTCTTTTCTGTAGTCATTACATGCTGCTTTGATAGGTGGTTTATCATTAACAACTGCCTTTGTTTATTCTCCAAAAGAGATTAAGAGAATGCCAGGGCAAGGAGAACATCAGGTGTCTTATGTGTGCCTGCCACTTCCCATCTGCTTGTCCCTTTGAAGTCTACAGCCTTGAGACTTCAGGATTGCTCTTAAGAAGCTAACTTCATCTGACCTGAAAATATACTCTCAATTTAAATTGTATATTGTGAAAACACAGCCTTAAGTGCTCTTATTTTTAGCTCTGCTCTGTTTGTGTCCGTATTTGCTTATATTGAAATAGCTTTTGCAGGCTGCTTTCACAGATGTTGAGCTTTGTGTGTGAAATGTGTAAGTGCTTCACAATAGACTCAGAATCAGTGCAACTCTTTCTTCAGTTATTGTTTATTTGTGGTTTAAATACCCAGTTCAAAGCCCTGCAAAACCTGGCCTAAATATTAAGAGGTTTGCATTTTATGTTATAGTAAATGTAGTTTTAAGTGTTGCTGCAGTTACACAGTGTTTAATTCTGGTTCTTTCACCACACTTTTAGTTTCATCTGTGTGCAAATTTTTTTCAAGACAGTCCAGTGCCCGTTTCACCTTTCAGTTCAAGTATAAACATCAAATCTGCCAGACCTGTTCTGAAATCCCCCAACAAACAGCTCCGGACGACTGTTGGCAGTAAGGTACTGCACAGAGCTGCAGTTCTGGGGTGTTTGTGCTCTCTGGGAAATGCTGGGCGCTCTGAGACTGGGTCCTGTCTGTTCATGGGGCACTGTCCAGGTTTCAGGACAGCAGCAGCCACAGAGCAGTGCTCCGGGTGCGGGTATAAGCAGGTGTGCTTATTTTATAGAGAGGAGGCTGTTGGCTACAGCCAGACTCTTCAATTTCTTGTGTTTAACGTCTAAACACTAAGAATATCTCCCAGCGTCCAGCCAAAACCTAACAAATAATTAAAAGACTAAGATTTGACATTTTACTGGGAATGTTTCATTAGCAAAACTCTTATGTCTGGTATTTCCTAGTTCCGGAATTCTTTGTCTTTACTTATGGTGACACTCAATGCAACCACTCCTCATTATGTGAGATGCATAAAGCCCAACGATGAGAAGTTGCCTTTTGAGTAAGTATGTTAGTGCTGCTGAGCTGTGGTTTTCTATT
>VWPU01021479.1:0-10716 GCA_013398955.1 Callaeas wilsoni
CATCCCTCCATCCCTCCACCCCACCTCCTTCCCCCGCGGTGCTCCCGGGCCGCCCGCGGCCGGTGCTGGGCGCTCCCGGCAGGTGGCGCTGCCCCGCCAGGAACCGGCCGGGCCGCGCCGAGCCGGGCGCGGGCGCTCGGGGACTCCGGGACACGGCACCCGGCACGAGGGACACTGGGAATACCTGCATGGCTCTGCGGGAATGCGGCCGTGCGCTCCGCGCGTTAGAAAAGGTCCCCACGAAAAGCATATTTCGCAGAATCACGGAACGGCTTGGGTTGGAAGCGGCCACTGGAGGCCATCTGGTCCAACCTCCCTGATCAAGCAGGTTTCCTTGGAGCAGGTTACTCAGGATTGTGTCCAGACAGCTTTTGAATATTTCCAGTGAGGGGGATTCCACAACCTTTCTCAGAAGCCTGTTCCAGTTCTCAGACACTTGCACGGTAAAGAAGTTATTACTCAAGTTCAGGTGGCAGTTCCTGTGTTCCAGTTTCTGCCCGTTTGCGCCTCATCCTACGGCTCAGCAGCACCGAGAAGTGCCTGGCTACATCCTCTTGATACCCTCCCTTCAGATATTTATACACACTGATGAGGTCCCTTCTCAGTCATCTCTTCTTGAGGCTAAACAGGCCCAGCTCCCTCAGTCTTTCCTCATTAGAGAGAAGTTCCAGTCCCTTAAACAGGGTCATTGCCCTCCACTGGATTCACTCCAGGAGCCCCATGTCTCCCCCATACTGAAGAACCCAAAACTGGACACAGCAGCACATTCTGTGCCACAGAGCACAATTCTCTGAGACTTGCCATTCAGCCAGTTCTCAATCCACAGTGTCACAATAAATAAACAGCAGACCATCAATAGTCCTTTCTCTCCCTACCTCACCCCGCCCCATCCTGTGTAACGGTACTTTACAAAGGAAGTTTTAAAATCAAGTGGCTAGACCAACCAATTCATTGACTGATCTTCTTTGGAAAAGCCTTCTTTTTCTAGTTACTCAATTTTGAATTTTTTGCTGTATATTGTCTTTTCTCTGTCCTAGGATAGAAAGGGTGAAGACCTAAATCACTGTCAGGGTGCTGACAGCCTGAGAAAGAAAAGGAGAATTGATGCAGTTTTCTGTGAAACAAGGCAGAAAGGGGTGTGAGAGCATCAGTCTTGCACATGGAAAACATTGCTGGAGAGCCTATGACACAAAAAGTGATGACAGGTTCTTGCAAAATATGACAGTTTGAACTACAAATGGTTCTTTAAACTGGAAAAGCGCTCTCTCTGTACCCATTCAGACCCTGACGTTTTCAAGCTACAAATACTTTACTGGCACATGAGGCTCCTACGGGCTTACCAATGTATCTCTGGGCCATTCTGAGTCAACATACATGGGGGAAATGAAGAGCAGGACCAGCTACAGCCACTGGCAAAGCAAGCAGTTGTCTAGAGCAGCAGGCAACCAGACATGGCCAAAGGACCACAAGCTCTAGTGCCTCTATTCCCTTTGCCAAAGCTCTAGAAAGTCAGGGTAGAAGGTAAGGACCCTGCTGTGGAAGAAGGGAAAATCTTTTTGGCTCTCATACAGAGGCATCTCCAGCACAACAGTAGGGACACCATGCCAGAATCTCCTCCCCAGTATTTTTCTTTCCTATTGTAGAAGACACCTGGCCAATACCCTTATTTATAGAACAATGTGTCAAATTTTGTCTCCTTTTCCTGCATCGCTGAGAAGCTTTCAGCCAGCTCTGCTAAACACATCGAGACAAAACAGACCATCACATAACAGATGCAAACTGATCATTCAAACAAAGGAAAAGTTTGTTTCCAGTGGGGGAGGACAGAACTCAGACACATCTCCAGAAAACTAAAACAATAACTGGGAGAGGCAATCTCCCTGGTTCACTGATTCTGCTAACTAAACCATTACCGGGTCTAACCTGGAAAATCTAGCAAGAGATTTGGGCAACAAAGGTTACTTTCTCCTCTGGTGATCCTTCTGGAGGGTGGGAGTGGAGGAAGAGGTTAGAGTGGAACAGGATTTGGGGAATGCAGTCAGGAAGAAGAGGCATGAAGACGAAAGGAGACAACAGGGAAAAGAGAAGGGAACAGAGAGAAGGGAACAGAGAGCAAAGATGAAGGGCAAAAAAGTTAGCATTCCCACACAGAGGAAGATGCTTCACTGAGGGAGAGAGATAAACCTTCGTTGGAAAAGACTACAAAATAAATGAATACCTAAGACACTTTCTTTTCTACCCCTTTCCTAACAGATTCATCCTAAATCCCATACCAGGGCATCCATCCCCTTCTTGCCTTCCTTTCACCTCTTTTATCAAGCAGACACAAGCACGAGCTGAGTACAGCACAATAAACACATTGCCTGGCTGCTTCCCTAGGCCAGCATCTCCCCACGCCAATCCTGCAGCAAGATACCCATCCACCCACTGCCAGGCCACCATTTATCTACTCCATGCACAGCGAGAGCTTCCAGCTCCTCTGGCAACACAGCAGCTCCCCTGGCTCCACAATAACCTATTATTTTCAGCTCCTTAACAGATCTTGCTCAATCTCCAGTACACAGTCAGGAACAACCCCAGTTTATACAGGGTTGCACGTACTCTCCCCAGACTCCCAACCACTCAGAAGTCATTCACACCTATAGGGATGGTGACAACAGCAAAGCCTTTGGTTATACTGCTGATTTACCTTGGCAAAGATGATGACAGTTTCCATTTTATCAACATCAGTGACCCAAAAGTCATGATCGAAAGCACTCAAATGAAAGACCTAAGGCATCTAGATTAGAGCCTATGGCACTGGGACTTCAGTGGTTCCATCTTCTCTCCAGCTTGGATAAATAGGGTGACACAGCACATGCTACCACCAAATGGCCCTTTGCTACTTTCTTTTTTTTTAACTAACAGCCCAGACATGAGAAGAAGACGCACAGGAGTGGATGGTTTGCCATTACAATTAGGTCAGCTCATAGTCTATTTTTCTTCCTTAACTTCCTCAGTTATACGACTGCTGGTACAGCTAAATGTGGCAAAGCAGGTATGGGGACAGAGGTCTCGGAGGTGCCTCCTCTTGTCTCTGAGCAAATTGTCCCAGGACAATTTGCTACCAGCAGCAAAGAGTATCTCTAGCATGCTCAGCCATGCTAAAAAGTCAGCTCTTAAAGGAAGATGGGTGGCAACTTATTATTATTACCTTTATATTCAGAAAATATTTCAAGAGACATTATATAAAAAGCTGATTTTAATCTTTATGGTCTTTCTGGAACTTGTGGTACAGGGAAGACTATTGATAGGTACTCTCAGTAGGAAGTCACCTGAAACCAGGTTTGTTCTCTCTTTCTGTCAAAAATATCCCAGTCTTATGCAAACACACTCTGGATTTGTTTCTATTGATCAATAAATAACAAGTAATAATAATATGTAACTTCATGGAGCCATATCCACAGGCTCTGTGATAGAAACACTGTTCACTGATCACTATAGCATCACTAAATAGCATCCAAAGTCACAGCTGTATGGGTTCAGACTGACACCAGCCCAGATGTCATGAGTATCGGACAGCTCATGAATACTGGCAATGCCTGTGTTTCTGGATGCTGACAGACTGAAAGATGCAGTATCCTACATGTTGACTTTCTAGACCACTTAAAATTTAGTCTAAATATGAATTTTGGAGCTAAGTTTAGTCTTTGGGTCTGGAAAGGCATGTCTTTGCAGGAGGCTGGCCTCTCCTGGAATATTAGGTCCTTAATACACAGTCTGCACAAACATAAAAATCCAGTGCTTGTTTTTAAAGTAGTGTGGTCACTCTGTTTTTTTCTTTAAACCCTCATTACCAAATGGAATGCATAAGAAGAGCCAGGAAAAATATGTTTGTATTTACTAGGGAAAGAAAAATAGAGAGGGAAGACGGGAACAACATTATTATATGTGATGAATCTCCTGTTTATTTTAGAGAGTCTGGAAATTGCCTTATTTTTTCAATTGGACCACATGTCCGTGTTAAAGATGTGTTCCACTCCAAACCATAAATATTCCAAGGACATCCTATTAGCAGTGTTATGAAAGAGAAAGAACTACATTATCCCAGTGGAAGGCATTCACACTGCCTCCTGACACGCATTTGATGTAAGCAGGTCTTCTACACTCCCTCCACAGCAAAGGGGATTCTGTCCAGGAGCCTTCCTGCAGCCCTCTGTCCTCCCTTTGGAGACGTCTGGGAAGATACGCCTCTCACACATGCCATCTAAAATTGGTGTCACGTGAATATCCTCTTCTAGCCTTACAAACTTCAAGTCTATGAAAACAATAAAACACTATTCTTTAATCTGACATGAGCACAAAACTGCCTTTTACAATTGTGCATCTGAATCTGGTTAGAGGGAGCCTGGGATGCCACCACTTTGACCTTTAGTACTTGGCACTGTGCTGCCGAGGTACAAAGCCAACAGTGGTCCCAAAGAAACCTGCACAGCTCTGCTGAGTGCACACCAAGCTGTGTCAATGTGGCACGGCAGAGTATGGCCTGATGATGCAAGTTTACATACAGGCTGCAGTGAGGGGAGAAGGATCAAACAGAAATGAAAATCTGGCCTCCTCCTAATTCTAAATCACCTTTTAGATCTTGTCCATCTATCAGGGAGATTCATGGGAACATGATCCACGAAAGTCATCATACTCCTGAGGAAGCTGATCTTCAGGGAAGAAAAATCCAGAAGGAAGCTCAAGACTTTGGAAAGAGAAAGGCTTTGGTGCACAGAGCCACTTATTCCTGCTACAAATCCTCCTTTGCCTGGAGCCAGGTGCTTATGAATTCTGTCCCCAGGAAACAGAGTCATCAAGAGAACCTCTTTTCATATCTCTTGCTGCCAGAATTTAAACTGCCCTTCTCAATAGCTCACCAAAAGTAATTTTTCCATGTGTCAGTTGAGCTTCACAAGCTTTCTGACCTGGTAATAGGTAAGCAAAACACAGACTGGGCAAGATAGAATTTGGGATTGGGAATCCCTGGTTTAACCTGAAATGACAAATGCACAGATCATTGTAGCAGTTTTAGCATTTCTATCTGTTTATTCTCTTCCATCAGTGTACACAAATAACTGGTGTTTTTCTGGGTTTAAGCCCATGTGAAAGAGAAAAGATTTGGCTTTCTGTTTGGATGTCATAATATTAATAGAGAACATCTTTAGAGGCTTATTACAATGCAATATTGCTGATTCCAAGTATCAGGAAAATGAAAGAAAAAAAGAGGACATAATGAATCATTCATCCACACCCTTCAACAAAAATCACGCGAGTAAAAATGGCTTTAATTCCATTTGTTTACCAGTTTCTGAGCATTTCTGTGTCATCAGATTACTATTTCAGACTCTTCTGCCACAATGGGAGTTAGGAACTGTCTTAAATAAAGATTCTCATTGTCTTTAAATCACACGAATCCTGAAGCTGCAGCCTTTGGGGAAAAAACATCTAACAAAATAAGCTACTAACAAGGTAGTTGGGACAAAAATACCAGAGCAATTAATGAACCATCAACACTGAACAGGTTCATAAGGTTGGCTGTGCTGCAAAAGCCAGAAAAGATGACATTTGCTAGAACAGATTTAAAATGCCTGAAGTGAAAAAAGGACCAACATACTACATTTTGGGTATTAACCCAGATCAACCATGCACAATGTCCCTAGGAAAAAAAAGTTATCAAACAAAAAACCACCCCCAAAAAACCAGTTGGGGCTTTGTTTTTATGCCAGTTCTCCCAGTCCAGATACCTTATGGAGTCAGGAAAAATCTACTGGCAGAAATAGCTCTGTGTAAGACTCTCGAAATGTGGTAACTAAATATTATTATAAATTTATTTCATCTTGACACCAAAGCCAGCTCTACAGCTGTTTTATGATACTATGAAGGTTAAACTACTATGGAACAAGTACTCCTGCATACAGCTACTATAAAAGTGTCACTGAATTATTTCTAATTTTAGTGCCTGTTGTTCTAAAAATTGCTTCCTGCTGCACTCCAAGAAGCAAGAAAAAAGGTGATTCACATAAACCTAGGCAGCTGAGGAGCTAGATGGACATAACTGATGGAGCAGAGCAGCTACAGGGTTTGTATTGGACTAAGGCTGACGAGGGACTCTCAGGGGGTTTAAGTTGCCGTGGCCCACAGTGGGTAAGTCTCATAGCTGATTTAGGGATGCTGCCTCATTTTCTGGCAAACCAAGAGAAACAGGTACTTTTAGGGCAGAACGAGACTTACTTAGTTCAGCCACCCAGTTTAAGATGATGAGTTGGATCACATCTGAGAATGGCCATTTGTCTGCATTAACCATATAATCAGTTCAGGCAACTAGAAGTTTTATTTACCCTTTTTTTCAGGTGAGTATTATCCAAATGTCCAATAAAAGGTAAACTGGTAGAACATTACTCCAGCTACAAATACAGCTACACCTCCACCTCACAGGACTCAAATATGTCACAAGAAAAGGAGGGGAAGAAAACAAGCTCAAACAGTAAATATTATACCTTGCCAATATGCGTGGCAGAAATTAGTGCTTCCAAAAGCCATTTCCTTTACTGGTATTCTCCAATATCATTAAAAAAAAACAAAACAAACCAAACCAAAACAAACAAACAAAAAAAAAAAACCAAAACCAAAAAACAAACCCAAACCAAAATCCATTATCTGTGAGCTGCATCTATCTAAGAACATAAAAAAAGATGACACGAAACCATGTAAGGTAAAGTGAGTTGTAAATCACTGGTCTCTGTTAGTGAGAAGATCACCAGCATTCACAGCATCACAGAATTGTTTAGGCTGGAAAAGACTGAGGCCATGAAGTCCAACTGTTAACTCAGCACCACCTCTCTCACCCCAGACTCCTACAAACACTGTAGCAACTAAATAATTTAATTCTCAGAAATTGCTGGATATCATGAATACCCTTAAAATGAGCATGATGCAAATTCTAGATCACAGATTGTCAGACAGTTTTTTTAGCTAAAGAACCAAAACCAAACCAGTTAGCAAAGAAATCATGCCTTCATTGTTACCAAGCACAGATTCTGTCACCCCATTTATCTAATGGGAATGCTACTACTGTTGATATGGGCAATTAACTGTATTTGGAAAATACATTTTTCAAAAATTATCTGCATTTTTCATCAGTTTTGAGCAGAAAGTTACTTGCAGGGAGAAATAACTTCAAGACCTGCACCTGAGTTGGGGTAAGCTACACAGAAATGGAAGATCATACACCAATTTATACAGGCTGAAAGAATGGTCATTAATTCATGCCTAGAGGATTGGAAGCTTCCAGCAATGAGTGAGCTTTTTGTGCCCCCTAGGTCAATAAAGCAAATGGTCAGATCAGGCCTAAGAATTTTTGATACTTAAAAGTGGTAGATGTGTGGTCTCTCAGCATGAAAATTGTTGTGTGAACAACACTGCAAGTACAATCCCAGAAGCTATGCACAAACCCTCCCTTGAATGCTTACTACTGTTATCTATATATACTATTTACTTGGTATTAGTTCTTCATAAAACAACTTCTACTGTTATTTTTAAGGCATTCTAGAGATGCAACTACCTTGTTCAGAGATGCAACTCTTTTTGTTCAATATAAGTATGATGCCTAAGTAGGGTGCCTAGGATGCCCTGATCACTGCATTACTCAATATCTAGTAGCACCAGTTATCTAGATTGCTTCTGTGCAGAGGGGCATTATTCAGTAGGTTACAAAGAAAGGTTCCGGGTTGCTCTTTCTGAATTCAAACGTGCATTTGATTTGAATGCGTACTTTACTCGGTGTTGCTACCTGAATCTCTGACCAATCAGCATCCCACCCAGCGTATTCGTGTGTGCACTGAAACTCCTGGATGCTGCCAAAGCATTAAGCAGCCTACAGAAAAGGGTGGGGAGGGAGGAATGTGCTTCTACTTCCTCTTCTTGGGCAGAGCAGACAGTAAGACCTCTTTAGTCCAGAGGTTAGTCCAAAACCAGAAGGTTTAATTCACCTATCCTTCCAGTCTGGTCATAATACTTTTGCTATTCATTTTAAAAGGGAGTAAAAAAAGTATATGTTACTATCCAAAGGCCAAGATTCCAGTGATAAGCAACTGAAATATTGTCTGGGACTTTAATAGTAAGAGCTAAAGGCATGCTCTGCAACTGTGGGGCAACATTTTACTAAGTTTGGAAGAAAAGTCTCCTCCCTTCATCCCCTCAGGCTTCTGCTTAGCTTAGACAATATCACAAGGAAGGGCTGTTTGCCCAGAGGTTTTCATTGCGAATTTGTTGGGGATTTTTGTTTGTTTGTTTGTTCATCCACATGGCTTACTGCCAGCTTATGAAAACTACAAGCCTGTCATCAGGAGTTCACCCAGTCTGAGAGAGGAAAAACAGTGGTTAGAAGTCAACCTGATTCCATACCTTAAAAATGTCACGGAATAAAACAAACGTAAAAGAGACGTTTCAGCCATGTTGTGACAGTCCCCAATTTCAGCAATGGACGACAATGAAACATCAGTTTGTGTAAGCAATCAGGAGAGGTTCATCTTGACATGGACAACCCAGTACAAGACATGAAGATTTTGTCTTTGCGTAATCAGAACCTCCCGCACAGGTTTGCATGATTAACAATATCCTTAAAAAAGCAGAACTCTTTCCTTAGCCCCTATTGAACAAGTTTCTTCCAAACTTCTTCAGGGCACACTGCACTCAGATTCAGGAAAAGAAACCTGGATCATGTTGAGCCGTACTAAGAAGTGCAAAGAGGATTCCCTCGAAACAGGAAATGCTACTTTGTACAGCTAATATTCCTGTTGAAGCCAGTGGACAACTCAGATAGAGCCAGCTGAGAGGATCAGACTTATAAACTGCACATAGGCAGGAGAAAAAAACAGGGGGTCAAATCCCAGCTAGTGTAAATCAGTGTAACTCCACGGAAGTTAAGAGGGCTGTGCCGATTCAAGCCAGCTGTGGATCTAACTCACAGTGTGTTTTGCAAGTCTATTTTCAACTCTTCGGGGCTCTGCTCTGTTTAAACATCCACAACACCCACTGAAATTAATGAGAACTGTGTGTGCAGAACACTAGTATTACTTTTTAACTATTTGGGAGGTGCTCAGACACTGTGATAATGAGCACCATATATTAGAACCCAGACAGAATAGTATTGAATCATCAGACCCTTAAGTGGGACAGGTCATTAATCTTTTCCTTGGGAGAGCATTTCAATTTTTGCCTTGGCAAATGAGGATTCATCATTAATAGATGTGGGGGTTCTACGTTTGCCAAGTCCCAGACAAAGTGTGTTTTTCCATTTGCCTTGGGCTTGTGTAAGCTTGCCTAAGGAGGCCAGCCTTGCAGTTTGAGAAACACTGCTAGCAGCCACCATACCCTCATTCCCAGCTAAATTAAACCCTATTATGCTGTAATTAACCTTGCCTAACTTGTTCTGAGTTACAGCAGCAGGTAAAAATCATGCTTTTCCTAGGCTGTCCCCAAGAAGCATTTTTACATATCAGGCTTGCCTACTCTTCAAATATTTCCAGCTACTCCTGGAAGCTCTTCTTCTGAAGATCACAGCTCAACTGCAGACATCAGAACTCTTCTTGACTTCAGTGAGGACAGAATCTCCTTCAAATTTACTCGTGCACCTTGTGTTCACGTCAGATGGCACATATTTGGAGCAAATGGAATTCCACAGAAGCAATGGCGAGTACACATATACAAATTGTTAGGTTTAAAGGTTTAAAACATACACATAGGCAGGCCACTAACTTTTCTTGGTCAAATTCAAAGCAGTAAAATTCAATTTTATGAATTAGTCTATTGCCTTTTTTATTTAAATGCAAGTTAAGAAAAACAAAAAGAAACCTATTACATTTCTAGTTTCAATTTGATACTTGGGAAATGGGTGAGAAGAATAAGCACAAGGTAGGAAGAACCTTTCAATTACGATGGTACGCTTCTATAAGAAAAATAAATTGTTTGCAGAATTGCAGTTTTCAGACTTTTTTTCCCTCCTCTTTTAAAAAAAATCAAAATTCTTCAGCTGTATTTTGAAACATCCAGCATTTTCACTAAGGTCCATCTGATTAAGTTCACAGACCTTCAAGACAGGCCATCAATTCCAGAGTCCTAAAATCAGACATCCTCCGAAGTAATTCAACAAAGTTAGGACAGAAAGTCCAGACAGTCCTTTAGCTGCCTGCAGTAAGTGTATACACGGAAAATACAGTATAAAACAGTACAAGACAAAGGCTGTGCTGCCCTAAGTAAAACAGCACTCAAAGACAAAAGAAGTGCTATCACTGAATACATCTTGTATATTATTACAGTGGAAAGGTGGGAAGCCTCTGGAGAATGCAGCCTAGAGAGTAAATCTGGTTTTTTTTAATCTGTGCATCTGAGTGTATGGTGCGCACGAAGGAGAGAACAGATGGTTATGCAGTAAGTGTATCAGCCTGCCTCTAGCACAGCCAGCTGACAGCAGCTGCAGCAGCAGGATTTATCCTACCTGTTCCTTTTAAGTTATTAAACTCCTCGGTTCCCATAGGACACGCAATAACCTTGGGGTTTTTTTAATCACTTGCACTGTCTTTGCTCTTTCCGCCATCACCGGAGCGGGACCCGCGGCCAGCGGCGGGTCCTGGGCCCGGCCCTCCCTCGCCTCGCCGCCCGTCCCAGGTGCTGCGGGGCCGGGCCGGGCCGGGC
>VWPU01021490.1:0-23130 GCA_013398955.1 Callaeas wilsoni
GCCCCGCCCCCGGCGCGCGCTGCGCAGGCGCGGCGGGAGGGCCGGCGATGAGCGTCCTGCTGCCCAATATGGCGGACTTCGACACGATCTACGAGCTGGAGGAGGAGGACGAGGAGGAGCAGGATGAGCCCGAGCCCGTGGTGCGGAGCCAGGAGCTGCCCCGGCCCCGCGACGCGCCCGATCCCGTAGCGGTACGGGGCGCCGGGCACATCACCGTGTAAGGAAGGAGCGGGGGCAGCGTGAGGGGCCGGTGTGGCGGGGCGGTGGAGCCGGGCGGGAGCGCCGGGAGGGATGAGGGCAGCGGGAGCACCGTGCCCCGGCCCTGTCGGCCCCAGCCTCCCTCCCCGCGGGGCCGAGAGCCGCAGCCCTGCGCCCCCCTCCCCTGTTCCGTGAGGGGAACTGTGCTTTTAACGTGGGTATTTTCCAGTAGCTCGAGGAAACCTCCGGTCGCGAATGAACGGCCGGAGTTGGCTGTTGGGTGCAGAGGCTGCAGCGCAGCCCTGGCAGCCCTCTCCGGTTGCTCCTCTTTATCCAAACAATTCGTTAGATAAAAAGCAAAGTCCACGCGATGCGAGGACGAACAGCCTGTTCAAACCGTCTCGCTGTGACCCTTCTGTGCCACAGCTGAGCCAGGGAGCCCCCACACTGCACTGCAGAGGAGGCTCCTGCCCGTGCTGTACTTTATCTGCTCCAAACTTAGTTGTGAGTTTGGTTTAGATTGAGTGTTTTTATCACTGGAACACGGCGTGAGCCAGAATGTTTGCTGCTCATTTAAACAGTTGAACAGAAGATGAGCAAGCTGTGTTTCCTTATATGTAATGTTTACTCCTAGGGATTTTCTTAGTATTCCTGCTCCAGCAAGCTGAAGAATTAATAGAACCAAGTGCATCTTTAACAAGTTGTTGGTTGTCACGTTAATTTTCATGGCAGGGAGGGAGGTATTGAAATTTATGTGTTGCAGAGACCCACCAAGCTTATGTTGCTTTGGCTCTGTCTTTGGATTGCACAAAATTGCCGTTTCTCTCTGTAAATAGGTGCAGTGTGATCTAACTCGCTGCAGCAAAAGCGCTGGTGGGGAAGGCTCTCCCATCCCCTGGGAAATAGTGGTGGATTTGATACTGTGTCCTCATGGAAGCCTGGATCAGGGTTGCATTGAGCTGGTGCCAGTGGGGAGTTGCTCTGCTGCACCGCAGTGCATTTGCTCGTGCAGATGGAATTTCTTTGTGTCCTCACCCCAAATAGCTCCTGACCTGACTAAAGGAGAGGTGGAACACAAGCAAAATGCTCGGAGTACCAAGTACCCATCTTCTGAGTTCCCTGATTCGAAGTGCTGAACTGGAAAAAGCATGACACGCTCATCCGCTTTGCTTTCTGTGCTTTCTGTGATGCTGTTGACTTGTTAGTGATGATACTTACAGTTCCTTCTTGGCTCCAGCATCTTTTTGGGATGGCCAGGAGCATCTCCCAGAACTGGGGATGTCTACATCAAAAAAAAAAATACTCTCGTCAGTGATATGGAAATCCTCAGCTAGCTACATGCCCTCGTAAGCACCTGAGCTGAATCCCCATCTAACTTATTTTCCCTTTCTCCCACCCCTCTCAGCTTTCTTCCTGTAACAGGACCTACCTGCATGGTGGAAGGCAGCTTTTATCAGCTCATGATGTATTTTTAAATCTTATACTGATAAAAACAGTTAGTGGATGTTACCAGTAAAATGCAAGTAAACCCTGGACACTGGAGTATATAATCCTGACGTCCTATTAAATGGGAACTGTTTTGCTTCCCAAAGAGTTTGTGTGGTGGAACTCTGTCACTTTTTGATCACACCGATGCTGCTGCTTTTGAAATCAGCTGGCTGCAGAAGCAGCCTGCTCCAGTTACTGAAGGGAGAGACGTCATCCAGGAAAACCTGGGTTTGTTTTCTGAACCTGTCTGGCACACTGCTAATGAAAATGTCTGTCCTGACAAGTCAGACATTATTAAAAGAAGAAAACCAGTTATCTTTATAAAGCCATTGTTTTCCTTGGATTTTTGTTTCAGATATCTCCTGTTCCTCAACTGACACTGGCCTTCTTGAATTCTTTCGGTGTATAGAGAAGGGATAATTCTCAAATTCCAGGGTCATCTGCTTCACTTTTCATGTCCAGTTTCTCAGGAAACTCCCAAGTTGGTAGATTCAAACACTCTGTTAGTTTCTTGCGTGAGAGTTTTTATTCTTATGACCTTGTCAGTGAGCTGCTCACTCTAACAGAGTAACTATTCTGCAGAATCCAACAGTACTAAATATAAATTCCAAGAGGTTCCTGAGGGTATTTAGCAGGATCTTGCTTTTCCCACTTCAATTTTGCTAACCCTTCTACCCCTGTGCATGGTAGGGGTGACCACGTAAAGTGTATTTGTTTTATTTTAGTCAGAGAGGATGTGTGTAGAAGTGGTTGGCAAAATCTATGTTCATCTTGTCCAGGATTCTTTGAAAAAATTCTCTCAGTCATATTTATTGTTTTTGAAAGCTTTTGTATTTTAGCACAGATAAATTACTGGGTCCTAGTAAATGCCTTTTCTTCTGAAATTCCATTTTGATGAGTTATAAGCACCTTGTTTGCTATTTCTCTCATAGTCAGTGTGACTCTGCTTGGTGTATCCAAATATCTCCACACAGACATTTGTAGTGAAGACTGAGTCATGCCTGGCAAAGCAAAGGCAATAACTTTCAAAAACAGAGCAGAAACCAAACTGTAACCTGGTTATAGGGTTGTATTTATCAGGTGTAATTTTTCCATCTCATTAAGTCCATGTGGATGGATGGCAATGAGGTAATGAAATAGCCATTTAACATATTTTTGCCATTAGTATCCAGCTTGTGATTCCTGCTGAAGTCTGCAAACCTCCTGGTTTTGGCTAGAAGTTAACTTTTGGTGCTCTATCCTGTTTTCTGTAGGAGTGCCCCAGGGACCCACAGTCCAGGTGCTGATGAAAAGCTTATTGTCATCAGCTGAGGAAGGGAGGGAAGAGCCAGTTGAGATAAGATGACATTTGATTATTATCTGGTATTGCTCCATCTGCCACATATTTCAAATAGCAAATGACCTCAGCCTTCCACTCGTTACCAAAAACTTCATTTTCCAAAACATCATCCGTGGGTAAGGACTCTCTCAGGTAGTTCTGTTGGCTTCACAGGAACATGTCCTGAACTGGGAGATGTTAAACATTCCAGGAGATTTCAGCGCAGGGCTCTTGAGGAATGTCATCTTTACCCTCTAATGCTGGACAAAGCTCAGCTGATACCTCACAAAGAGCAGTGTGGGACCTGAGCTCCGCTCTTGCACAGAGGTTAAACGTATCCTGGATTAGGTGTGGGGAAAGCAGCTGTGCTCAGAGGGGGTTGGAGAGCTTGACTAAACAGGTTCAACTTGTGCAGTCTAGTAAGGCTGATGGCTATCTATAAATACAGTGGTGGCAGAAATGAGAATGAGGTGAGGTTTAAGTCAAAAGAAATAAAAAGGTGAAGTATCTGTAAATATTTCTCTTCCAGATGTGAGAAAGTGTTTCCAAAATCTTCCTCTTTCAGTTCTAGGGACAGAAAACCTGAGCTCCTGCTTTGTAGAGTAATGAATGTTATCTTGTGGTACCTGTTGCAGGTGAGGTTTGCAACTGGTGGTTCAAGATGTTCATTTCAGCCTTCAATTTGAGGGCTTTATGCATTTCTCTTATTATAGCTCCCTAGGACAAGCTGTGTTCTCCCCACTCTGCATTTGGGGGAAAATGAGGTGATGAGCCTCGCCTGGTGCCATCCGTGAGAACAGGGAAAGAGGGGCAGAGCTGGCAGGTGAGTTCATCCCAGTTCTGCTGCAGCCTCTAGGAAGCAGTGCCTGCCTTCCAGAGGTACTTGTCATGCAGTGAGAAAGTGCAGCCGGAGGACGTGGGTGACTGATCTGAATTTCTAAATGTTACACTTTGGGCAGCTTGCACTGAGGAGTCACAGAACTGGCCCAGAAATAAATCACCACCAGCTGCTGTTTTAAATGCCTTCAGGGACAGGTACTGGAATTGATGTTGTAGTGATTTTTAAATATACTGAATTTTAGAAGATTTCATAGGCCTGCTCGTGCTAGATCACTAGTCTGTTGTAGGGAGTCTAATTAAGTTAATTACCTCTTGATCAAGACTTTAGATTGTAACTTCTTTACATTAAAGATTCTAATAACAACACTTCAGTACTTTTACAAAGTTGCTGGCAAAGCTGTACAGCTGTGTAACATCCTGCTTCAATTTTTTCTATTTTATTTGGTTGTTGAGTTACCCCCTGCCCCATCTAACAGGAATTGAATGTTTCTAAGCTCTGAGGTAAATTACAACCACAGAATAAATTACAGAATAAATTACAATACACAGAAAGTAAAACTTCTAGATACTTCAGTAAAACTGTGCTAGAAGCCATCAGTGATTGTGACTAAACGTGAGATTTAAAGTATAGTTAAAACATAAAGTTAGATTCTTTAGCCACTCACAGGTGTCCGTGTGAGAGATGCCTTTCTGTAACTCAGGTTTCTTGGACGTGCTGCAACTGAAGGGAGTGTTTTGGCAGCTGATAAAAATTTGGGGGTTTTAATATGTTTCATGACATCAGCCTTGAAATTTAACCCAAAACATATTGTGATCTTGCATTCCTAATCAGATTTATTAATCAGAAAGCACTAATTTATCTCGTTCTTTATGGAAATTGGGGTGCAGTGAGAATTTTAATGAGTAAATGTGATCAGTGAGATAAAAGCCACAGGTATGTGGCTTAGGAAGTGTTTGAAGTCTGAATTGTTGAAGGTCAGAGGAGGGTTCTGGAGAACAGTTAGCACATGTTTGCTCTTTTTTTTTCATTTCTTTTGCTGTTTCCTAAGCTTCTGCTCCTGGCCACTGTATGAGTCAGTGCTGTGGACAAGATGGACCTTTGGCATGATTTAGTGGAATTGGTCTGTTACATGGGTCGAGTAAATAATTCTTGAGTTTTCCAGTAGTTCTTTTATTATGTTGTCTGATTGCTCCTACTTTGTGATCATTTCAGGTTGTTCCATTGCTGATGTACAAAAAGTCCGTGTTCCTCAAAGCAAGCTTGTGTATGTGCTGTATAATTTTAGTCTTTTTTTTTTTGACTGAAAAGTTTAAAGTACTTCATTGCTCTCCAAGCTTCCTTAAAACTAAATATATAACATTACAAAACCTGGTAGATTTCAGCTTAAAAAGAAAAGGTACAAAATGTGGAGGCTGACTTGCCAGATTACAAAAAGAATGGAAGTGTGCTATATTAGTAACCTTTGTGCTTGCCCAAAATCTTATTGTTTTTACTGTTTGGGGTTTTTTGTAATGTTTTACACAACTACTGCTCTTTACAAGAGGCTCTAACTTAAATTACTTGTTGAGGAACTGGATTGAACTTCAGCAGTGTTGTTGCTGAACATTTCAAGTACTGGATTTCTAGAGACAGCACAAGTTCTTCTGTTCTGCCTCTCTTCTTTAAGGTTGATTTGACTTTTTTGCATCCTTCTAAACGATTTCCCCCGTCAGTTTTGGATATCTGGGTTATTACACAGTGCACAGGATTGTGTGTGTGTGATATAATGATGGGCACTGATGGCCAGGGGAAGGTGTTGGAACCTGTAGGGTCCCTTCCAGCCCAAACCATTCCACAGCTCTGTGATATTTCAGCAGTACTGGTATTGGTACAAGGGACCACTTTGGAGTACAGCACGTGTCAGTTGGGCTCAAAGCAAGGTTTGTTTCTTCAGTGACTCCTACAATACCAAATGTATTTGTGCTCTTCTTTTTGGCAGTGATTCCTTCAGGTATTTTGATTTTTTTGCACGCAGATACTCAGGAGATAGTTTAGCAGAGCTGGCTTGATGTACAATATATTTAACTTCACTAAATTAACATTAAGCTCTCATCGAACATCCAGGTTGTAGCTGAGGGCCAGCTGCTGCTGTATTTTGTTGAATTACTGAATTTTAAAGGTTCAGGAGTTTTGGAATGAGTGGTAACAGGTTTACAAGCCAAGTCCAGCTCCCTGTAGCTTTCACTGGTTAGAGTGAAAACCATTTGCTCAAACCCCAGAACACTTCAGTGAAGAGTAAACACAGTGATACCCAAAACTTAATATTCTTGAAATTCATAGGTGTTGTAAAACTGTCCTTTTTGTAGGTTCTTACATGTTTTGCATGAGGTAGCTTCACTCAGCCCAGAGCAAGTTTTTGAAACCATATGGTTATAAATTTCTAAGGTGATGATGAATGGGTTCCTTAAAACAAACTTCACCTGTTGCATGTGGAACAATTGCATGTGTAAGAAAGGTAAAGGATTGTTGAACCTAGTAAAACTGGGATTTCATAGCTGGAGGGTTTTTTCTTACAGTAATCAAAGATTGAAACTTACTGCCATCCAATTGGGAAAGAATTTTTGCACTTTTGGAGGTACTGAAGTGAGGCACCAAGCTGTGTTTCTGTCTGTAAATGACCTTATGAATGGTACACGAGCCCTTATATAAACTTAGATCAAAACCTCGTGAATTAATGTAAATGTAAGGGCAAAAGAAATTAATAGTGGTTCCTTTTTAAAGTAAAAACTCTTACTACATTTTTTTATTAAGGGAAACAAATTAAGTTAGGTGGAATATATTTTGTTTGTCTCTTTTGTTTTCAAGGTTTGGCTTGAGCAACAAGTTTGATACAGAATTTCCTTCTGTTCTGACAGGGAAGGTAAGTGTGAGATTAAACTGTTCTTTTCCATGGGAAGCCCCAGTGCATCCAGTGGTTTCTGTGTTGGACACCTGAGCATGAATCCACTAAAGACTCTTACCTGTGGCCTGTGTGACCCAGCTGCTTGCTGCCCCGTCCCTCAGTGTAGCTGGAAACAAGAAGGAAGGATTTGCAGTGATTGTTATCGTTATTGACATTCCAAACACAGCAGAGCTCACCACAGATCCGACTGTTTCCATGCAGACATGAAAGCAACACTCGCTTCACCTTGCTTTTTAAATACCTGGAGTTTGTGCTCCCTCCTGGGTGAATTAAATCAGTTCAAATACTAGACCTCTCTTCTGAGTATGCCTGACAAGCCTTGAGTTTGTTTAGACAAATCTCTGGAAGTTAATCTGTTTTATCTGAAGCTTTACAAAACAAAGCAGTGTTGAATCTATAAATTAAGTAGGTTTTTAGTACATTTTCACAAATACTGTTTAGTTCTGAAAATTAGTGGTGACAAGTCTCTTGCTTTCTCTGGAGTCCTGTCATGTTACTAAATGCAAGTGTAAGAAAGTGTAATTTGTAGCTATTAATTCAATCTTCACTAAATTCTTAGTTACTTTTAAATTATTTTTGTAATTGTATTTCTTTTACTCTTTAAATTGTTTAATTCTTTTTCTCTTGAATTTTTTTCTTCCTGCTGTTTCACTCTCCAGTGCTTTGCTTTTGCTTCGATTTATATCCCCCTTGTGTATCTTTTCCAGAATTTGTGAAGAAAAAAGTTTATTTGGCTCTTTCTACTTTGTCTCATGTCATCCCATAGAGCTCCACTCCCTCTGCAGCCTCTTGCAGAGGTTGAGTCATACCAACAATACACTAAACACAGCTGGATGGTTGCTCCTGCTTCTGCCAGATCCATCTGGGCTTTTTCCTCCTTCATTTTCCTGCCAGAGTACAATAAATAAAATCCTTGCACTGAAGTTGCCGGCTGCTTTGACAGCAGTACCCCTGAGGAGCAGGTTCTGCTTGGAGATTTTGGGTGCTCAGAGTCAGCCTGGGAATTGTGGCCTCGCTTTAGGGTCTCACTGAGCTCAGAAGGACAAATCCTGCTGATTCCAGTGTGAGGGCTGCTCGTAACGCTTTGCAGGTCTCCACCTTATGTGAGGCTTATTCTTTTCTGGGAAGCTCTTTCTGATCACTGAACAGCCACAAGACATTTTAGAAAAAACAATTTTAAGTTCTTTTGCTCAGGTTGTAGTTTATTATAAATAGGCCTGTAGAAAATGCCTAGCAAAAGACATTAAAACTTCATTTAATTATATAATTTCATCTCTTTCTGTCTCTCTAGAGTGTGTATGGGTTATTATAAAAACAAACCAAACCTACAACCAGGTCTACACTTTTTAATACCAGCATCAATGGCTGTCACATTTTCCACTTAATTGTCCTCCTCTTGTTAAATAGACAGTGAACAAAAGCTTAATTTAAAGTTCAGTTGAGTGCTTGGACTTAATTTAGCAGAAAAAGGAGAGAAGATGTTCTTCTGTTGGCATTTACCCTTCTTTTTCTGTGGGTAATCAGTGCTGCAGGAGTGGCATGGGCAGGGGTTTGCTGTATATAGGGATGCTTCTCTGCTGGTAATCTTGATATTCCGTTATCTTGTGGATTTGAGGGGCTTTCTGAGCAAGGAGGCCTTGGAAGGAAATGAATTCCCTTTTGTCAGGGGAGAACACCAATCAAACAAGATAGTAAACACATTTTTCTTCTGGCCTGCCACACACTGCCGTGAAAGACATTAAAAACCACACTTGTGGGTCTTTGGGTTTTTAATACTTTCATCAGGTGCAAGAAATAAATAATCTGCTTCTTCCTCTGGATGAGGCAGTCAATCATCTTAAACTCTACTGAAAATGAAAATTCAGTCATTTTTTCCAGTAAGAAGTTTTTCTTCAAATGCCCTGTTAAATAATTCACAATAATCAGTATCGTAGTCAACCGAGACCCCACTTTAAGATCTTCTGTTGTTAAAGTGTAATTTTTTTGCTTTTTATGAAATCAAAATTTATGAATAACAGCGACTGTTTATATTTACAAATTGTGATTAAAATGTTGACTCTGAACTTGCATTATTCCTCAGCTGCTGTAAGACAATGTCATAGTTTATTCATATTGCCTGTGTAACATTAAGTTTAATGGCTTTGTTGTCCACTGTGAATTGATATTAATAATATATCCCATCTGCTAATGGAGTGTAAGAGACGAAGCCACTAGATGGGCTTGATGGATTTCTCAGTGGTACTGGTTTTCTTTTGAATAAATACAGATGTAAAAGATGTAGGTTTTAAAATTAGGATGAAAATCCTAATTAGAGAAAACTCTGTCGCTCCGCCCTTCTCCCAGAAGCACAAACTTTTGGGATTTATGGCACACTCTTGTGTTAGTGATTTACTTAGGCTTCCCTCCCTCAGTCTGCCCATCCACACAATGATAGCAGCGAACCTGCTGATTTTCTTTTTCTGAAATCCGGAGCCCCCCTCCTCCTTCACCCATTTCCCAGTCTCTCAGTTTTTACAGAGCCTGCATAGCTGTTGTAGGTTAGCCTAGAGCTACATGCTTGTAATTATATCTTCAGTGTTTAATTGACTTAATTTGTTGCTTTCCTTGGGAGAGGTGAATGTGTACATTTGAGGGTAAAGCACAGACAATAAAATAATAAAGGAAAGGAAAATCCCAGGTAGGTCAGATGTTGGGCCTAGCTAATTCAACTGGATTAATATTTGTCTTGAAGGATGAGACATAAACTCACCTGGTTTGTAAATCCCGAGCCAGGCTTCTTTTCAATGGAACATTATAAGAAAAGATTTGACTACACTTAATACAGAGGCAATATTTAACTTTTAATAGTGTAATTGGACTTTGGCCTAAATTGAAATGGTGGTTAAATTTAAATTCTGTCTGCTGCAGGTTTACAGGATTATTAATTCCCTTAAATAAGCTTTTAACAAAATACTCTTCGTGATGTGGAGCACAATAGCACACACTGCTCCAGGTGACCAGAAAATGACGGAGGCAGTGATCCTTAAGGGGAAAAGGGGAATTTCCTGCTCTGATGTTGAAACAAAAGGGGTCCTGCCCAGAGAGGAGTGTGCAGTGCAGGCAATGTGAGCCATAAAGGGAGGGCTGGCCATTGTGGGCCCGTTGTGCCGTGTGATTGATGGGCTTGGTGATCGTGATGATTGAAGGAGGAAGATCAGGCCTGCTGGGCCTTACTTGCTCCCTTCCTGTGTTTGGAGATCCTCTGCATCCTGTTGTAAAATATTATGACACCCCCTCCTTTCCTTTTATGTTTTTTTGTTTTCTTCCCTCCTAAAAGGAGCTAATGTCCCTTCCCAAGGTGTACAGCACAGCCAGGAGCAAAGTGCTTATCTCATTCTTTTCAAGAGCCAGACACAAACTCCCCAAGAGATTTCCAGAATTGCTCAAAGCTAGGCTTTCTTAGGGAGCTTTCCTTGTGCAGAGGAGCTGATAATTCTCTGCTTGTTTGAAATACATCATTCGCTTCATATGCACCTTTCAAGAGCTGTACCTGCAGGAGAGGCAAGAGTTAAAACTGTGGAGAAAATCAGCAGTTCTGTCGTGACTTTCATTTGGATTCCTTTTCATTATTAGATTAGAACAGTTATTTACAGGTATTTTGTTCTTAATCACTGTGTAACAATGCTTAACTGTTACTGAGCTGTAAACTGAGCAACAAAATTGTGCTTTCTTCTGTTTATCACAACATGAGGCTTATCTTGATCTCCAGTTCCTTTAGTTTCAGATGAAGAAGTGTCATTAGTGACAGAAATATTTGTTGTGATTCGTTTCCTAAAGGCAGAAACAATCCAATGGTTTGGGTTAGTCCAAAGCATCTAAAGTAATTTCATTTTAAGCTGTAGCCAAGAGATTCACCTTTACATGAAAATATTTGGTGAGTTAGCAGGTAGTGGTGCTTTCATTATAGTATATTAAGGTAAACATCAGACCAAAATTCCTGAAATGGAAATTTTTTTGTTGCTTAGTGGCATCCAAAGTTGTTTCTGGTGTGGCCATTTGCTCTGCAGGAAGGAGAGTACTTCAACTTTGATCTTAGAATGTAGGATCACGTTAACCTGATGTGAACAGTGACTCCTTAAAAATTACCACAGGAACAGGGAATCTCCCTGGGCTTTCTTTTCAGGTCCCAAATTTTTCTGCCAGCTGTGATCTAAGAATCTGGTTGAGTTCTCTTCATGTTGGGTGTTATCACTGATAAGGGTTATTCTTGTTAAACTCAATTCTGGGCTGCGCCATTCCATTGTCTTTGGCAGGTTTGTTCAGCTGGATTTGCAGGCTGGGCTGTGTTGTTGCCAAGGTCCAGTAAACTTTGTGTCTAAAGGAAAAGGAAACATTCTCTTTTCTTAGGGAGTTTCATTGCAGAAGTATAAATGGGGTCAAGAAAATAAAAGCTACTTATTTTTATATTTCACATAAACAGAATGTAAAATTCTAAAAGACTTCTGAAAGGAAGTGCCATTTGTAGATATCTAAATGTGAGGCCCGTGGAAACTTCCTTAAGAACTGAGAATGCCAATTAATGTAGGAATCTCAGTTTACTTTGAGGCAGTGACTGCAGCAGCTGTCTGAGGTTACTGCAAACCACTAGCCCAGATGTTCCTTCCTCCAAAACATTCTCCCACGTTGAAGATGAAATGGTTTTGCTCATGTGCATCTGGTATTTGTTATATCCCAATACAAGATCTGGCACTGGCAAAGAAAACCATAAAACCTTGTTCCAGAGACATGCAAGTACGGGATAGTTTGCCACATTACAATGGGAGTTTTTGTCATTGCAGATGTCCCAGTACAAAGGATCTCAGGGGGTTTCTTTGGTCATTTTCTTTTTTTTTTTTTTTCCCCTAAACGAAGGTTTCTGTTGTAAAACAGACAATTTTTTTTAGTTGCTCCATTTGTAGATGCAAAACAAAACAATCTATTTAATGTGGGGGGGGCAAAAGAATTACTTTCTGTGTATTTATTAATTCCTGCTATAAAATAATCACACTTAAATTATGTTCTTATGTTATTAACTGTAGGTCTGGCTTGTGTGCAAGCCCAGCTGCCCCCTGACTCTGTAGTGCCTGGTGGCCTGAATGGCCAGGAAACAGATGTTGTATTTATTTACTCCCTTCCCTGCAATGCTTTAAAGAATTCAGCTCTTGTCAATAGGCAGAGGCAGCAGCATCAGGTCCTCTCCATTTCCTGCCCGGTGGCTTTGCCCCTGCTGAAAAGGATCTTTGTCATTAAATGAACTTTTGTTGGTGTTGCTGCCCTTGTTTGCAGAGTGAGATGAGCAGAGATGAGCAGAGCTGACATTAATTGGCTGGGGGGTGGAGGAGCAGTTGCACAGCTTTGTGTACAGACTCACTCTAGGGGATTTTCATCAACGTGGCCAGTCGGTAGGGAAGATGGGGCTTTTACTTGTTTTGAGTTGTGCTTGCCTGGTCAAGTCTCTTGTGGGTCCTGATTTATTCTGCTTTTGTGTATTTGAATGCTGGATTCTGTTAGAGTCAAGAGTGTCATCTCGGAGCCACTGCCTCAAATCCACGTCTGACTTGTCAGATGGAAGTGACTCAGATTCTGTAGGGAGATGAGAGATTTGGGGTGTGTGAGTAGGTGAGAAATGCAGCTATTGGAGACAAGAGCTTCTTTCTGATACAAAATGGGGGTTCCACTGTGACCCTGCAGTGGCAATATAGGTGTAAAATACTCTTTCCTTAATTCAAAGAGCTGGTATGCAATAAGTAGGCTTTATTCCTAACCCTGTACAAGATGCATTGCTCTGCCTTAAATACAATCCAGTGTATTTCTTTGTAGGCTTCCCTGTTTCAGGAAGCAGCCACAAGGGAAGTTGTGGCTTCAGTATGGGCCACTTCAGGAAGTTATTTGTGGACAGAGCCTTCACCCAGGCACAGTGTAGGCTTAGATTGGTATGACATGACATTAATTTGGGCAATATCCTCCCCTTCTGTGATCCGTGTTTTTACTGCAAAGCTCCCGCATTCCCTTGGAAGGCAGAGATCTGTCATTCTTCCCTGGTTTTGCTCAGTGTAGCCAGAGCATGCATTGCCCAGCTGTGTCCCAGTTCTGATTTTGTCTGGGCCCACTGTATTTTCAGGCCAATTGATTAATTACTGGTGCAATAAATATGGATGAGGCCGTTCATCTAACAGATGTTTGGCTTTTTAATTCAAGTTTGTGCAGCGCACACACCAGAAATGAATTTGCTGCAGGAAGATGACTTTTCATGCTCACTGGGTGACCAGTGCTTTAGAAGATTGTGTAGTTTTATGTTCATTTTAACCTGTAGAGGCAATTTCTGAGGACATGCACCTGTGCTGGCTCTCCCTGAAGTTGAGCCCTTCTGTTGCAGGTGGCCCCTGAGGAATTCAAGACCAGCATCAGCCGAGTGAACGCCTGCCTGAGGAAGAACCTCCCTGTCAATGTGAAGTGGCTGCTCTGTGGCTGCCTGTGCTGCTGCTGCACTCTGGGCTGCAGCCTGTGGCCCGTGGTCTGTCTTAACAAAAGAGTGAGTCCATGTTTCATCTTATTCTACGGATTTTGTAATTACTGGTAGGATTAAATAACTTTTCGTAATATCTTCCCTATTTCAAAACCCTGGTTTGGGCTCACGTTCAAAAGGTCATTCTGGTTTCCACCTTAGAAAATGGAAAACATGAAATTACACCAAATTACCAGTTGAATCAATAATTTTAAGAATAGCTGATCCCATCTCAGTTCAAACAGGATGGAATATATGATACCCTACATTTCCAGGATTTCTCAAGGTCTAAGAATTGAGTCAAGTGAGTGCAGAACTGGACACTGACCTTCAAAGAGTGGCAGAATTAGACTGAAAAATTGCTTTTCCTCTTGACACCACCCATTCCCACTCACCTCATGGCCCCAAATAAATATTTTTTTAAACTTAAAAATCACTTTTTTATATGCAATAATACCACAACATTTCAGAGCTGTGGTTTATTTGCCGTATTTTACTGTGCTGAAGAACAAGCACAAGTTTATTTTCTAAAGACTTCCCCTTCAGCAGAGAGTTGACCACTCCTGTAATCAGGTCCAAAGTAATAATTCTGAAAAGCACTTTCGTAGTATCAGGTAAACATCTCAGTTACCTCTGTGATTTACCTTTAGAATTGATTTATCGCAGCAGTAAATGTTTAGGAAATGCATTAATGTGTTAACCTGTTGAAGTGCTCATCTCCGAAGCTGCATCACTGAAAACTTACAGGACTTATTTTAGCTCATTTTAACTGCCTTTATAAATGTAATTATTGCAGAGGAATACGCCTGAGAGATACAAATGGAGTATTTGCAGTTTTAAAGCCATTTTTAATATCTCTGTACCAGTGAAAACCTAAATGCCCATGTGGTGGTGTGTTATTAATTATATGAAATTCTCAAGGCTGCAGAGAATATGCACCAAGTAGGGAAAATGATGGCACTTCCGTGGGGGTGTGAGGGTGATAACAATCATGCAGTGATTAAAATTAAATGTATACCATGCAGGATCATCACAGTTGTCTTTTTGTGACCTTAAAAATCACTGAAACTTGAGGAATCATCTCCTCTCCACAGTTGTGGAAAGCGCAAGACATGAAGGACACATTTGGTAGCCAAGAGTTGAAAATAATTTGTAGTGAACTGGAGCTTGGTGGTGAAGGTTTTTTTCAAGATCCAGTTCCCAATTAGCAAAATCTGGAAATTACAGGTATGGAAATCTGTGTTTTCAGCAGAACACCTGCAGTGAGTGCAGGATTTGGCCAGGAGAATGTGGGAGACTCTGTTTTGTTGACTGTGGTAGGTAAAAACACCGAATTCAAAAGGATCTCTCACTAACTAAATGACTTCTGGAAAAGTCACAAAGTCACAGGCCTAAGCTGGACTTGATCGTAGAAATTTTTCCAGCCTTAATGATTCTAAGTTAACAAAAAACCCATAGGTGTTTCCTTTTTTGAAAAAAGGGGGCGTGGGGAGGCGAAGTGTTCAGATTCCCATTTATAATTTCTTCTTTGCTTAGTTCTACTTTTATAAAACTGACATAAATTAATCTTAGCCAGAAAAGCAGTAGTGAGATTCTTCTGGATGAGTCTGGCTTCTGAACCATTTCTGATACTGTTCTGACTTTCTTTCTAGACTAGAAGATCAATTCAGAAGTTACTAGAATGGGAAAATAACAGACTATATCATAAGGTAAGAAAAGTCAGAGTGCTTGTTTTTTTCAGCTTTAAGAATATTGGCATGAAGGATTTTACAGTCTTGTCATCATTCCATTCTTTATACTGATCCTAAAGAATAGATCCTAATAATTCACTATTGTTAATGCTTGTTGCATTACCCATCCAAACCAGGCTGGGCTAATCCTTTGTTAATTACTTCCTTAGCTTGGTTTGCACTGGAAGCTGAGTAAAAGGAAATGTGAAACTAGCAATATGATGGAATATGTGAGTATTGCTTCTGTTACTTGTTTGCTATTCAACAGAACTAGGATTTCATAGAGAAAATCCTTCACTTAGTGACCCTGGGCAAAAAGATCTCCCAGACAAATGTGCAGTTTGGAATGAGGGAGACCCTCTGGGACTTCCTGCCCTGGAGTGATTCCCACACCAGCACCAGTCCATAGTTCTTTAACGCTTACCCACCTTTTCCAGTGGTATTCATAATTCCTTTGAAATAATTTTGCAGAAATATTGCTTCTTTGTAGTAATGTGGGTTTTTTTTGACTGGACCTTTTCTTTTTTGTTGTTTTTTCTTTTTTTTTTTCCCCCAGCTCTAAATTTCACGTGGCTGTAAACAAGACAGGCTTTTTAGGAAAGCAGAATTTCAAATGTTTCTGTGGTTCTACCACTCCCCTATCCACTTTAACACGTAGCTGTGAAGCCTGTGTAGACTTTAGGGAAAGAGATCCCCCCCAAAAGAAGCCAAGCATCCAGAACCCTCTATTTCAGAATGGCTGGAATCTCTGCTTTGTTACCCTGGGGAACACTCCCTCCTCACAGACTGTCTCAGATCTATTTAGTCTTATGAATTAGCTAATGTTGCATGGAAATTGTGCTGAAGCTGTGAACTTTTTGGTTACCGTGTTCTGTTCTTGTCTTTTTCCCTTCTTCAACAGGTAATATTAATAGAGTTCTTACCAAAATACCCCATATTTCGACCTGACTGAGGAACAACATTGGTCTTTCATGTTACCTGTCATTTTCTACCCTTAGTGCCTTGTAGATGATTTTGGAAAGAAGATGGTCTACTTTGCTGTGACTTAAAAATGTTCTTCAGTAGAAATCTTCCTCGCTGTTACTTTCTTTTGTTAAGAAGAGAACAATTTGCACATTTTTTTATGTTAAACGAGGCTTCTATGTTGCACTCTGAATTTTTAACATTACCAATAACTGATAGAGTTGCCACTAGGGATCTTAACATCAGTGCTGCTTAAACTTGTTCTGAGCATGCTGCCTTATTAATTTCTCTCTTTGCTGTCCTCCAACGTGCATCCTAAAGCTGTGTCATCCTATATTTCATCCTAAGTGTTGCAATCCTAGAAACCCTCAGTAGGAATGTCCAGGTAAACTCCAGTAGTAACGATTTTAGTAGAACCTGCTTGCATAGGACTTGCAATCAACAGCACTGGTTTTGTCCTGCACTTTGCAAAATCATCATTTACATTAGGGGGGTTCATTAGTTTACCCACTATGGATTTGTAAATATTGACTCTTTGCATAATGTAAAGTGTGGTATGCCAAGGTTTACAGAATGTATTATAGCTCTTATTCTATTGCCAACAGTCCCCCAGCATCTGTTCCATGTGCTCGTTCCCCTGGGATTGTACAGACCCATCCACACTGGTTTTATGGGAAAGCCATAAAGAGTTTGTACATATGTCAGATGTGTAGGGCTCAGTTGCACTTTGGTTAGTAAATGGATGAAAAATGCTTAGCATTTCTGTCTTTATTTTAAAAAGTATTTCAGGTGGTGTTTGCAGCACGTGAAATACGAAGCTGAAATCTTCACCTCTGAGAAAGCTGCATTTGTAGGGTAGATGGCAGCTGCTATTAACAAAATACCCTTAAGTCTTTTTAAGTGAGGAATGTGGATGTTAAGTTCTGTTTTGTTTTAAAGTCAGGAAAAATTAACCTCGAATCGGAGATCTTTGTTACAAAGGAGAAAAATCAGGAGCAGCCAAATCAAAGCTGAAGTAGCACATTTGTTACTGTTGTGGTGTGGTTGTACTTCAGCATTTTCACAGTTAACTGACATGGTGTCCCTTCCAGTGGAAACAGGTTTTATCTCAAAGTGGAGTTTCAGAACATGCCGAGGGGAGGAAGTGGAGCAGTTGAAAGGGCTCCTGAATATGTTTTGGCAGTCAGGTGCTGTCTGGAGAGCCACAAATGCCTTGTGGAATTCAGTATTATTTTGGACTCTTCCCTGCTTGCCTGATCTCAGGAAGGGAAGTCATTGTAGAAAAACTTCCTCTAATGGCTGACCTAAGCAAGACCACTCGATAAAAGAAAGCAAGTGGAAATTGTTGCAAGTTCCTTGCCTTTCCTAACTAGAAGTAACAAAACCCAGCAGATAACTGAGCACCTTCAAGTCGTGGTGGATTTCATTATCAGTGTCCAGGCATTTCTCTGCAGCATCTTGACTCACTGCAACATCATCCCAAGTTGCTTTTTAGTGTCAGGCTGACTTGGGGTTTCCTCTGAATGTATTTGCATCTCTCCAGTTTGCAGTATGCTATTAAAATACAGTATTTGTAAGACCATTGCATCCTAATACCTGTAGTAGGTCAGATTCCTTATACACAGTGTTTACAGAAGGCCAGTTTTATGCAAGTTGTTACTCAAAGGGAAGTTTGTGCTGTGTCCAGTCCCAGACTGATGCTTAAGAGTCTGAAATCTGCACATTTCATGCAGAAACTTTGTTTGACTGGTACATTGGTGACAACTAAATGTGTAATTGCATTTGTAACATGAATAAAAACCTCCTGTGTTGTTTGAAATTATCATTAGTTACACCTTGCAACTCAGAGTTCCATTGCAGAACCAAGCAAATGTTGTCTCCAATTTATTTCTTTTTCTGGGGGGATGAGTGTTAACTGGAAGCAGAGAAAACAATGGCAGAAAAAGGCAGGGTAAACCAAATCTGAAATGGCACACCCAGTTCTTCGGGTTTCCCTGACAAATGAGTTTCTGGAGTAATTAACAGAACAATGGAAGTTTCTTACTGTTCTGCCAGAACTTTGTTGTGCAAAAAACTCAAGAAATCTCAGCAGGTTCAGATTTTCTTCTTCCCGTGACTCTGTTTTCTCACTGTACTTCCCCAAGTGGGAGAACAGGCACTTCCCATGGAATCACAGAATGGCTTGGGGGGCAGGGACCCTAAAGCTCCTGTCATTCCACCCCCTCCTCCCACTAGCCCAGGCTGCTCAGAGCTCCATCCAAACTGGCCTTGAACACTTAAGCACATAATATTGGTTTTTAAGGTTTACATTTTAAGTACATAAATCCTATACATTTTAATTTGTCTTTAATTATTAATTCTGCAGTCTTCAAACCATGAATGGGTCTCGTCTTTGTGTTTTAATTGACATTTAACAATGTGGCCATAAAGCAACTGGTAAAGAACCAGAGCCAAACCTGTCATTTACAGTAAGCTCCATGTTTTAATAAGTAGATAAATTTGCATTAAAATGTAAAGCCAGCAGCAGTATTATATTTGCATGTGAAAGACACAGGATCCGTAGCTCACTGAAAGGTGAAGGCAGCTGGCAGTGCTGCTGTGAACTCTGTACACGGGTTCTCTTTGCTTGGGCTGTCCTTTAATACAGAAACAGCACAGGTAATTCTGTCTCCTAAGAATGGAAATCTCATTTTTGACAGTAAATCATCAGCATGAGTTGGTGAAGTGTTCATGGAGGGGATTTGTCAGAATTTGTAGCAATGTAACAGAGATTAATGTCAGCAGAGTGAGTGGAAGTGGTAAAGAAAGTGCCTTGGCTGGTTCCAACACCATTGTGCAGAGCAGGAGAAAAGGGAACTGGTTCCTCTCAGGAGTGGGAGTTTGCAGCAGATTTTTTAAAGCAGCTACTGTCTACCAAATCAGTGTTTGTTTCTTCACATAAACATGTTGACACTAATTTTGTTTCTAGATTTTATCCAGGAAATTTTTGGGTTTATATCTAGAAAGTTTTGTATCTGGAGAGTATTGAAGGAGTACAGAACACGGGCAGAGCATCAAAGCTCTTCCTCAGTGATTCCCCACCTGCACAGGTGTTTCACCAGAGGAGGAACACAGAAGTGTTCCAACATGCACACCCAAGTCTAGGGAGTGTGGGTTCAGTTGTAAATGGGTGACTTTAAAACAGAAAAAAAAAATTATTAAATCTGGTGTGGTTTTGATAGATCCAAAAAAAAAGTTCCTATGCTTTTCTTGATAGGTACAAAACTCCATATGCAAAACCATAAATTGATGTTTATTATTGTCCCACTGACAGTTTACTACATTTTCTTGTCAACACACTACCATTGGAGCAATAAAAACATCAAGCTATTAACATTCACCATCAATTAGTTATCACTTTAGTAAGCAATGTTACATGATTCTTCTGCCATTCTTTTGTTTTCTGCTTTTGGTGTTCTTACAGTGTTGTAACATACTTGTATTGCTTCTGAAAAGTGGTTTTGTTTAAGCTGTATGAAACTGTGTTCTTAACACTTTTATTCTGTTTACAAGTGAACAGCCACTTTTTTAACAGGACCTCACATCTGGAGAGTTTTCTCTCTATTTTTTATTTTAAATGAAAATAAAATTCTAACTGAGCTTGCTTTCTACAATTTACTGCACTGGCTTGTGCCATTGAAAGAAGCTGGAAGTCAGACATGCTTCATCACTTTGAGACATTTTTCTTTAATTAAATTCAAAGATGAAAACCTTGAATAGTGCAATGTGTTTATGGAAAAAAAAAAAAGGAAATCTTTTGCGTCTCCCCCTGTAGAGGTGTTTTAGTGGGATGGCAGCAGTGGGAGGGTGTCTTTAAATGAGACACACCCGATAGAGCCAGGCCAGGGGCTTGGGTGGTTTAAAGAACAAGACTTGAAAAGCTTAGGAAGGATTTCCAAAGAAGAAAACTGCAGAATGATCATCATATCTGGTTTTCCTGGTGATCCACCTTCCACCCAGGGCAGGGGTGCAGTCCCCATCCCTGGAAGTGTTGAAAATCGTGTGGATGTGGCCCTGGAGGATGAGGTTTAGTGGTGACCATGGTGGTGCTGCTGGGTGATGGTTGCACTTGGACATGTCTGAGGTCTTTCCCAGCCTCAGCGATTCCATGGTTTGCTTGGTGGGCTCACAGACCCTCTCTTGTAAGGGCTTCCTGCAGGAACCTCTCCCTGCAGCATTCCTCTCCAAAAGCAGAGGTTTTCTCACGCCCCAGAGGGAGCCAGCCTGAGCACGGGCAGAGCGTGAGGGTGAGCAAACCCCAGGCTCCCAGCGGGGTCTGTGCCCAGCACAGCGCAGCCCTTCGTGCGTGTGACCAGCCTGGCTTTGGAGCTGTGAAAGCAGGACTTGCAGCTAAAGCCTTTGGCTCATCCCTGAGGGAAAAGCACACATTCCTGAAAGGCGCACGTGCAGTGTTTTTGTTGGAAGCTGCTTTGGGCAGACCCGCGAGTGGCGGGGCTGCTGGAGCACGGAACCGATCCGGGATGCTGGCTGAGCAATGCAGGGAACGTTCTGGGGTGTTCAGCCAAAACGGGGGTGAGGGGCTGAGTCAGGAGCTGATCCCCTCGGGGGGTTAGGAGATGGAATTGCCCAGACTTAGCAGCAAAGGCCTGTGTTAAGGATATTTGGGATTTGGCCCTGCCTCCTCTTGGAACGCAGTCTCAGACCTGGTGGTAGTGCAGCTTTGCTGTGGTGTCTGTGCCAGTGTATTTATAATGCTGTGTCTGTCATCACTTGAACTCTTCCAGATGAGTTTATTTTTCTAGTGAAGCTTAGAGAGACTTAAACCCTTCATTTCTTAGACCAAATTAAATGTTAGCCTCCTCTCAAAAGCAAAGCTGTTTCCATTCATCCTGCTTGCATTTATTTGAATTAATTTTCCTTGATTAGGAGTGATCAGGAACAATATTCCAGTTAGTGGCTCATGGCCACGGCACCAGGTATTTATTTCAGTGTTGATAGTTCCCTCTCTTGTGTGAAAAGAATGGGATCCATTAAATTTAAAGGGTCGCATTTGTCTCCTTAGTGGCTGTATTGTATTTCTGATCCATAGCTGTTCTGTGATAAATTTGGGGCTATTTCTCTTCAGCCACTTGTAGTTTATACAAGTTCCCTGCAGACACTCTCATTATCAGGCCAGGCTCAGCATCTGACACTTTGTACTGGTGAATCTCTCAATATTTCCATTACTGTGTCCTCCCAGCCCTCCAGTTCTCCTTGTATTTGTGCTCCCAGTCTTCCTGTAAAGAGTCTGCCACGGACTGATTCAATCTGCAAAATGAACACAAACGAGTTTACTAAAAACATTAGTTCCTGGATTGATGCCTGAATTTTGCTCATGATATTCTAAATGCTCTTTTACTTAGTCCCTGACCTGATTTAAATATTTCTATTATTTCTACATCTGACTGAATCAGTAATTTCCTTGTTGTGGTGTATCTGGGAGACAGAATCTACCTGGACTTGGTTGATTTACATCTATTTATTTTATAAACGTGCAAACAGCAGATTTGTGTCTGGGCTAAACTGCTGAATTCTGCATTTTCTCTAATCACTGAATGTGTTTAGATAATGACCCTTTCAATATATTCACATTGTATTTCACATTCTTTATGTAAACCTTATGATCCATAATAGCCTTTCTTGAGCAGTAAATCAAAATTTGTGCAGGAAATAGATTTATATATTTGTATTCAGTGATAACAAATATAACCTGAGATTTTGGCTAGAAAAGAAACACTTCTTAACAACAGTGCTGGTCCCATGGGATAGGTAATAAAATTGGAAAGAGGAATTGCAGTAGCTCTCAGACTAATAAGAATTTAAAATTAAAAGGCAAGTATTAATCAAAAGGTGATGACTGATCTGTATTTACTGTAAATTATCCAGTGTGCAAGCCTGGAGGAGTAATTGAAAACGACTGGTTCTCCAGACAGTTTCTAAGAGATCTCCTTGGACATTTTTGACAGTGAACCGTCTGAATAGAGCAGCAAAAGTCAAAAGGAATTCTGGGTTTTGTAAATGGAAAAAACCAGTGGAAAATGGAAAGCCACTGTTGAGGCTTGTTGGTGAGCAGCACTTTCCCACCTCTGTCGAGTTAGCCTGGATCCAAGGGTATAACCAGGGAGCTCCTCAGCTCCCGGTGATCTTTGGGGGTCCCGTGGATGTCCAATTCCTACTGCAGTTCCCGCGGTGAGTATTCACTCAGCATTCCCCGTGCAGGGAATACCTCAGCAGGGTACAAGGAGCAGGAACGGACCGCAGCCACACCGGAACCGCAGGGACGCCAGAGGGAACATTTTAATCCGGGATTTTTATGGCACTGCTTAGTGCATGGAAAACGTAACTTGCTTCAGGATTGTCTAGTTTTTGTGAGCATTAGTGCTGAAAATCAGCTTGCCACGTTTCCCTGTGGTACTGACGGAGTTAAGGGCTCCGAAAGGCGGAGAGGGCGATGCTCCAAACAGGAGCTCCCAGCCGGAGCTGCAGAAGGAGCCTCAGGCGCTGCATCTCCAGGGTGTGCAGTTCAGCAGCCACCGAGGAGCTGCACAGCCAGACCTGGGAGGTGCAAACCGCACCCAGACAGTGCCGAATTGTCCGCAGCCGTTCCGGAGCACCGCTGTACCGACAGCAGTGACACGGAGCGGCGTTCTGTGCTCCCCTCCCTCCCCAGCACCGACTCGGGAATCCTGCGGGACTCCTCGCGCCCTTCACGGGGAGCTCCGAGCGGGAGCCGCCACAGCGGCCGTTTGGGCTCTTCCCTGCAGGCCGCGCTCCTTTCCGCGGCGGAAGCCGCGGCGCCTCGGCCTTGCGGGACTGCCGGCGAGGGGCGGCAGGTTCGAATTCCGCCGCTTCGGGAAACCCACGCAGCGGAGCCGCGGGCACGGCCGCTCCCCCTCACCGCGCATGCGCGCGCGGGGCTGGCGGGGAGCGTTTGGCGGGCGAGCGGCACCGGGGCCCCGCGGGGCGCTGAGGGCGGTGTTAGGGCCCGGCGGGGCCGTGAGGGCCGCGTTAGGGCCCGGCGGGGCAGTGACGGCGGCCTTAGGGCCCGGCGGGGCCGTGCGGGCGGCTCCGGGGCTCCGTGAAGCGGGC
>VWPU01021496.1:0-28028 GCA_013398955.1 Callaeas wilsoni
CTGCCCGCCCGGCCGTCGGCGCGTCCCGCTTCGGCCGGCGCGGCCCGCTTCGGCCGGCGCGGCCGAGGTGCGCTGCCGGTCCGGCTGTCGGAGCGGGAAGCCACCGCTCGGAGTGTGGCGTAAAGGAGTGGTGGCTGGCACGGAGCGGCGGCGAGCCGCGTGGGAACCCCGGGTCTAGGGGTCCTCACATCCCGTGGGTAGAATGATGTTCCCTGTGTGAGACCATCGCGCCGCGGACACGTCGGGTAACTTAAACGTTTGTCACCCCAGAAGGCTCAGGCCGCAGCGCTAATGGAAATTTGAGAACAATTACTGACATTTGGAGTGGGGAGAATAGGTCGGGAGCACTGGGAGACGGGGGAAGAAGTCAAAATGCCTTCCCTTTAACGACCGCGAACTAAACCATCCGGGAGCTCCCCTGTGAGGTGTACATGTGTGCCGCTCGGTATTAAAAAATTCAAACTGATGTCTAAAAGCCAGAAGCCAAGAGAAGTAACAATTTGTTTTTCTGAGGCTGTAAACTGCCAGCACATTCACTTAAGAAAAAATCTTTTATCAGTTTATTTGAGCTGTCTAAGACATTTTTCTGCAGCAGATGTTTATTGTCTAAACTTCATTTGCATCTAGCACAGCTTAATTTCAGTGGAAATGTGTATTGAAATGTGCTGCTGTTCTCAAAAGCCCTGTTAATGCGACTACCAGGGTGTGCCTGATAAATTATGTGTGTTTACTTTTCATTTGGAAAGGCTTTACAGATACATAAAATATAAAGAAGTTTGGCTTCGGGTTTGCATTCTTGTCTTTCCCTTTGCCATTTTTAAAATTCTCTTTTTTGGCCAAAGTGTATTGTTGTACATGGAAGAGAAGGGAGAACTGCAGTGTGGGTGGTGGTGGTGGTGGTGGTGGTGGTGGTGGTGAAGGGGCATCAGGTTTCTTTGGTCAAGTCTATTTGTGGCTGTTTGGAAAACAGGAAAATACGATTCCAACCAAATTACAAGTGGACTGAATGTGTGGTATCATATGTTCTTTTGCAGGAAAAAGAAGGTAGCAGAAGGTCAAGTCCTTTGCTCACTTTATTCTCACTTGTTGCTTTGACTTCAGGAAAATTGAGAGCAGTTTGGCTCGCTTTTTGAATACAGAAATTTCTTATTTCTTTTAGATATAAAGTGCCCAGTGACCCATGAGATGGTAAAAGCCCTCAGCTCCATGTGGGACTTGTAACCAGAGAGCCCACTGGAAACCAGAGGGTGGAGATAAACTGGAGGGAGATGGTTGCTGAAGGGTTTTGGCATCTCCATTATCACAGGTTCCCTGTTCTCTCCTGGCACTGGGAATTATGTATTCCCGGAGAAATAGGGGAGGCCAGGGGAGCCAGTGAGAGCTGTGGCCCTGAGTTTCTACCTGTACCACTTTGTGGTTCAGTTGGAGAAGACAGAAGAGCTGTGTCTTGCCATAGGGCAGGTCAAGGGGTTGTGGCCTTCCACACAGCATTGCTTCTTTCATGGCATGTGTGGCAGAGGGACCGTACCGACAGTTGTGGATCCTAGAGATGTGATCCGTGGTAAAGAGCCCCTGCTCTAATTTGAAAGGGTGCTTGACCCTGCCAGGATCCTTGACCTCTGCCGGAGACCACATTAACCACGGGAGAAACTCCAAAGCATACCAGTGGGCGAGGAGATTGCACAGGAGGGGAGATATCTTGGTGCTCACAGCTGACCCCTGCTGCTCTCTCCATCCTTAGAGCTGGGACAACAAAGGTCAGCCAAATAGCTGGAGAAGGCAACTGAATTGTCCTGCACATGACTGTGGTTCTTGACATTGTACCACTGCCTTAATTTGGTAATTTAGCAATCGCTGTTTTAGCCAGCATATCCATGAGGAAGTACAGCCAGATTGCCCCTGCACTGCAAAGAGGTTTATCCTTCTAGTGGTACCTGGTGGTGCAGCAATAGGGATCCTCTGCTTTGCTTTAAAGGAAATAAAAATCATTTCCAGTGGTTTCAAGAGTCTGGGATGCTGAGGTAGCTAACTGTGGCAGTGCTGGGCAAGCAACATGCCACAGACAGGTTCTTCAGGTTGTTTTTTAAATATTTTGAACTGAGGTCCATACTTTGCAGCTAGTATGTGACTGGGGCGAATTTGTTTTGAGGAGTAAGTTGTTGAGCTGTCACAAAGCAATGACACGTTATCCTGAACCTAGCTTGTCGCTTTCTTGTTATTATAATGCATAATCACCATTAATTTTTCTAATTCTTAAGGAAAGAATGTGCTTTCTGAATTACTGGCAACAAAGCAGGAGGTAACTTTCTGAATTACTGGCAACAAAGCAGGAGGTAAACAGAAGACGACTATGGCTGAATTATATTACTTGGAAATGAATTCTGATTTGTTACATTATTTATATTAACTTTCAAATGTCTTGTGCGTGACAGTCAATGAGAGTCCTGGTAAATAACAATGTTACAACTTTCATTGTCTTCTTACTAGCTTGTCAGAGGAAAAGATTTACTTTTGTGATACTAAGATTGCTATAACAATTTTAAGAGAAATAATTACTAACAGTGTCAGAGGCTGTATGATTTCTGCTGATGGAGTGCATCATCTTTGCTTTCAGCCAGGGGAACTGGTATAGCACCATTACCTTTAGTAGAGTCATGACACTTTACATCTGCTGACTTGTGGCTGATAAACTCCAGTGTCTGGCATATAATTTTCTTCACAGAAAGAAATGTGTTTGCCCTTTGATAGACGAATGTGATAACTCACTTGAAAATGACTTAAAGGAACATCTATTTTTTTGCATGTGGTCCTCTTAAATGATAGGAATATTATTCTCTCAGGCAGTCAGCAGCCAGTCTGGTGAGTATTGCTGGTTGAACTATTATTAACAAATACTTTTCTAGTCAAATGTAATTGTTTATTTTACAGTGGAAAGCACTTGCAATTCATGTGGACACAGTGGGATTTTGTTATAAGCAAATACAATGAAAGACTGTGACAGTTAATGTGATAACAGTATGCAGATTGTAACTGAATTACAATTACACTGAACCTTAGCTGAGGTGAAGTTTTTCTGTTGAGAGCTTCACTGTTACTATGCTTCAGAAAATAATTTAATAGCTCAAGGCCCAGTTCAGCTCCTGGGAAAGGAATGAGGTGGTTGCTGTCATCTTCAGAGGAAAAAAAGGACCACGGACACCAAGCTGCAACTGTGTTTCTTGGATGTCTTTCCCAGCGGACCACTTCAACAGTAGTAGTTTGGACCTATGAACTAGAATGAGGAAATAACAATAGGCAAACACCAAATTATTTTCTCAGAAGGTAATTTTAGAACATCCTGATTGTACTAAAGAATTCAAGTCAGTTCACTGTAGGCTTTTATCAGATGACATCTCTTCTGAAGGAGGGAATTAAGGAAAAGGAAGGGTGGGAAAATAGTGTGTGTGTCACCCTTTAAATCCCTTTACTTTCATCTGGGATGTGGTTTGTTCCTCCCCTCATCCTCAGAAGGCACTTGAAAATGCAAAAGAGTCTGTTGTGCCAGCAGTGGCTCACTCATTTTTCTGATCTTAAGAAATCTGTATATAAAATCATCAAATCAGAGAATGGATTGGGTTGAAACGGACCTTAAAGATCATCTTGTTTCATGCCTTCTTACCTTGATACTTGTCCTTTGAAAGTGTCTTTAATGTTTTTGGAAAATACTCATGACCCTTGAGTAAATAAATGGTATGGTCAGGAGCTCTGGCTGTTAAAAAGTTCCATAAACTAATTCGTTTAATTTTGGGCCCATAAGAAGTGTCTTTCCATCCAGCACATTTTTTTTTCCTTACCTTTCCCCCCAAAAAATAAGTTACAAATTTGGTTCACATGAAACAAGTTCTGTCCTCATTCCCATCCTTGTTTTCGTAGAAAAGTGAAAAATTGGCCATTTGCTCATCCTCAGTGCATACATTTGTGGCATGAGCACTGATTGTCATTGAAGTATGCAGCAACTGAAGTAAACTGCAATATTTTTGGTAACACAGTAAGTGCTTCTGACATCTTCTGATATTTTTACTGTGCAGATCCCTTCTGATATTTATTTTTAAAAAAGACAGATTAGAAAATGGAACCTCAAAGTCCATGGGAAAATGTTGCAGTAAATCTAAGTTGTCACTTAAAGAAAATCAGAATTTCTGAGAAATACAAATTTGGTGTAAAAAAAACCAAGAACATTGAATATATGTCCTGTATACCTACACAAAGGAAAAAAAAAAGTAAAATTAACCAAAAAGAAAAACAATACTTATAAAAATGTAACTTGAAATGTTTATTTTTAAAAAGGTAGCAGAAATCCAGCTATTTTGAATGGGAGGTAGGATTGTCTTTATGATGACTGGCTTTCAGTGCATCTTCTCAATTGTAAATAGCATAAATTTATACCATTAACTGGAGGAAGTTGTTTTAGGCACTAGCAACATGCACACTGGCATCAAGACTTGACACCAACTTTCTCAGGATCTTTCCTACCTTGGGTCTGCATGGGAAACATGAACAAGCTTAGAAAGCCTGAAGTTTGCCCTACTGCTGTGGAGGCAGCGATGGCTGGGTGGTGTTAGGGTAGTGCAGTGTTCACTTAGGCCTTTTTGAGAGGAAGCAAGCTGCTTGCTGTGCGCACAAGGTCTTGCTGGGTCTGTTGACTAATCCTTCTCACGGCTCTTCTGTGTGTTTTTCAGCATGGAAACTTTGTAGGGGGAAAACACCTTTGAGCAGGTCGCTGCACTGCCCTTGTATTTCTGTGTCCAGGCTGCGTCTGAGCTTACCTACGGCCACCATGAGAGGCATAGAGCAGTGCTTGACCTTGGTCCCCTGTCAGTCACAGTCCCTCGCCCCTGGCTCCTGGGTGTATGTTGCAGCTTAAGCAGTGGGTGACATGAGAGGACAGTGATATTTATGTTGCATTTGTTGATTTTGTTTTCAGAGCCTGGTTTGAGAGCCACTCTCCCGAATTAATATGCGAGGCTTGCTGGAGCTGGGGATACACAATGCCTACCCAGAGGAGCATTGGGAGGAACGAGGCTTGATCTCCCTCTTGTGGAAAATTATTGGAACTATATTCTCGTGATACTGAAGAAAAAAAGTCCAGCATCCTTCAGGAAACAAATGATGGCAGCAGTTACTGTGCCACCTGATGCTCTTGTCAGCCCTCAAGGAAATGAAGAGGTGGACTCTCTAATTGTACTGCATTATAATTACACAGGAAAGCTTATTTTAAGGGAAAAGGCAACTGATAAAATAGACCTGCCCACTATTTCATTTCTGATCCTATGTAGTTTCATAGTCCTGGAAAACTTGATGGTGTTGATTGCCATATGGAAAAACAATAAATTTCACAACCGCATGTACTTTTTTATTGGCAATCTAGCTCTCTGTGATCTTTTAGCTGGGATTGTTTACAAAGTAAACATTCTTATGTCTGGGAAGAAAACTCTGAGCTTGTCCTCCACAATCTGGTTCATTAGGGAAGGTAGCATGTTTGTTGCCCTGGGAGCCTCTACTTTCAGCTTGCTAGCGATAGCTATTGAGCGGCATTTGACCATGATTAAAATGAGGCCTTACGACGCAAATAAAAAATACAGGGTGTTCCTTCTCATTGGTACATGCTGGCTTATTTCAATTTCCTTGGGTGCCCTCCCCATCCTCGGCTGGAACTGTATAAACAACTTACCAGATTGCTCAACAATTTTGCCTCTGTACTCCAAAAAGTATGTTGTGTTCTGCATTAGTATCTTCATAGCCATTTTGGTTGCCATTGTCATCCTTTATGCCCGTATCTACATACTGGTTAAGTCCAGCAGTCGTAATGTCACCAACCACAATAACTCGGAGCGGTCCATGGCACTCCTTAGGACTGTTGTGATCGTTGTTAGTGTCTTCATTGCATGCTGGTCTCCACTGTTCATCCTGTTCCTCATCGATGTGGCCTGCAGAGTCAAGGAGTGCTCCATCTTGTACAAAGCCCACTGGTTTATTGCTCTGGCGGTCATCAATTCCGCAATGAACCCCATCATCTACACGCTGGCCAGTAAGGAAATGCGTCGGGCTTTCTTTCGCCTTGTTTGTGGCTGCCTGGTGAAATCCAAGGTGGCCAGATCTTTGCCTATTCAACCCACTCCAGATCACAGTCGAAGTAAATCCAGCAGCAGCAATACCCAGAAGCCAAAGGAAGATTTCCCACCAATAAATGTTCCCTCATGTATTGCTGAGAAAAATGAATCTTCATTTCACAATGGAAACTTCTGTAAGTAAAGGACTCCTTGAGACAAGTACTTTTCTGTGGTTTTTAGGTTTAAGCTACAAGTGTAGTTTAAATATTCATGCACTTCAGTCACAGGGGAGAACTCTAGCCATATATTTAACTTTGAGTACTTACTTATCAACAATCATTTGCTTTGTGTGTTCATTCAGTAACACACCTGATTCAGAAAAAGCCTTTCATGCTACCCAGTGGCCAGGACAGAGTCCGTGCACAGCTGATGATGTCACATGCCACAATGGTGTTGCATGCTAAGGCTTCACTTGGCGCCTCCTGATCCTGCAAGACCTCACTAAAACCTGTTAGAAACTTCAGCATTCGCTAAAGACTGCTGATTGGAAGATGAGCCCAATTACTGCCAGCTGGGAGAAGAATTCATTACGTAAGTTGGTGATTATAGTTCTCTGTATGTATCTTGCTGTTGTGTTAATGGCCTTATATGTATGTGGTATAAATAGCTGTATATTTGTACAATTTCTCATTAAAAATTCATTGATTGGTAAAAGTTTACAACATGCTAAACATTGTATTGCAGTATACAGTGTGACTAATTGTACAAATAGGTGCGTTTCAATGGGGATATTTAAAATGAAGTAATAGCTTTTAACTGTCAGAAACTTTAACAAGTCATATCAATGCAGTATTTTTATTTTTTCCATTGTTATTCAAACTTTTCATGTTTAGTGAAAGACAACATGACAGTTGTCTCTGTGGCATTTCACAACATTTTAAGTAAGCAGTAGTAAATAACCGTTGAGAGAAGATATATATTTGCTATTTAAAGTAGTTAAAATGTGACCCCCTCAATACATGTGTAACAAGTGTATGCTGTTTCAATGCATATATTTTTGCTTACTATTTTCAATATATTTAAAAATGTATGTCCAGGCTATGTAAACCTGTGTACATTGTGAATGCACTACCTAAGCTGAGATCGTTCAGTTCTGAAACAGAGACGTATCATTTCAGAAAGCAATGAACCACAGTGGGTTCCTGTGGAGTTCCTTCTTTCCTCTCCAGGCCCTACCACAGTGTGGGATTGTGTTAGAAATTCTCCCTGAGAAGTTTAGCCAGTGGGACAGTGTCCCATTTTCTGTCAGTGGGACCCTATGCTTCTACCATCTCCGGACACTTCTGCAGATACAAGAGGGAAGATGCGGTACAACAGGATCATGCTGAAGGGCATATCTCCATTTATACCTGACCTTGCCTTGGGTCTGGAAGGAAGGATTATTTAGTCTGGAAGACCTGGAGCCCCAGCCCCGACCTTTTGAGAGCCTGTTCCAGAGAAACCTGAAAACAGCTTTACAGTTCATCACTGACTTACCAACCTGAGTACAGGATGGTGTTGTGTCAGAGAGGTTCCCTGCATCCTGGAGCAGTAAAGACTTCACAGACATCTGGTTTCAGGTCCCCATGGAAGTGGCCTGTGGTACTTCCATCAATTGTACTTTATGGCTGGAGGCTACAGTGGAGTTTGATGGGAAATTCTGGGACAAGTTCCCATTGTCTCAGTAAGAATGTATACATCTAACTTTATTGGGCTCTTTCAAAGATTTGTGTTTAATGTCTCAAAACACACTTTGCCTTATGCACAATCAGAAGTAGTTGAGGCTTTTTTAATACACAGCCTGAAAGAGCTCATCCTTAGCTTTACTGTGGTCTTAATCATTTAAAGCAGCAGCATTAGACTCTTCTCAAGTATGTATAGTGTATAAGTTGTGTATTGTATGTAGCAAAAACCTTTAAAGTGTAGAGGTTTGCATTGTGATTATCTTTTACAAATTAACAGTCTGTTCATGTTTTATGCTGTTAGAAAAGTGTATAAGAACAAAGAAGAATTGTATTTGAATTAAATAACTGTGAAAGAGAATAGTAAATATAAAATAATTTCTACCAAAAAATGTTGAAAAGCAGTGCACTTAGAGAAGAAGAAAAAGCTAAACCAAGCTAAGTATGATGTAACGATATGGATTGTAGATACAGGCTGCAGGCTCTGTAGCTTTGTGAGAAATAGAACTGGTGACATTGCATTGCCATGGCTTGATTAGGTTTTTAGATTTTACATTGCTATTGGGCTGTATTGTGGAAGTTCTCCCCTGAAGCTGTGGCTTTTAAAACTGCAAGGTAAAATATTTGTATAATTGTGTTAGTTCCCAAAGTGGTGGCACATGGCAGCTTCCTTGCTATTGTAGAGCAGATAGGCCTTAGGAACACAATGGTTTGAGAAAACATGGTGGCTGAACCCACACCAACCCTCGTGTCAAGGATGTTACATGATTCTTGCTATATAGATGAAAAATAAATTTTTTTAAAGGCCAAAGTCAAAGCAAATGTATATAAAAGTGAGTTTTAACATCTGCGTTCTAGCCTTAGCTATTGTCAGTATTGGTGCAAGGTACAGGTAATGCAAAGAACTCCACTGTTAAAGGCCATGTGATTGCTTGTTAGTACAAACCCCTTTCATTCTACTTTGATTTCCTTCTTGTATTTTGGAGCTGTGGGGATATTTTGTTAGTTCACTACCCTGCTGTACTTGAAGCAGGTTTCTAAGATTCATGGCTTCATATGTAACACTGCTAATACAATTTACAAAGTACTTATGACTGAAGAGGAAAAACCTATTGTCAATACAATCTTCCGTGAGTCCATCCCATTGGGAAGTATTAGATAAGGCATAGATTGTGGAAGATTTCAGAGCAGAATTTTAAATTAGGTCAAGTCAAGGGTTTAACAGCAGTGGTCCTTAAACAGCCAGGAAGATGACATACCCTTGAAGCTGGAAAAAGATGGAGAATATCTTCTTTCACCCTAAAATATTAGAAAATTCCTCCAAACACATCCCAGAATATAAGCCTTTTATTATCTAGGCTGATTTGAGGCTTTCCTTTCCAGTTGGCTTTACATGGAGCAAAGACTACAAAGGAGACTAACATTTCATTCAAATTATTTCATGAATTGGAATATTTGTTTTGCTTATGGATTATGAAATAAATGAAAATCCAGCCACCTGTGGATAAAATAAAGGTTTTCACAATCTGCTTTCCAAGAGTCTTTTATTGCCAACAGTCTTAAAGAGTGTTTTCAACTCATTAGGTACCAGAAACATTTTGAAAACTTCTAATAAAAAATCTCAGACCTTTAAACTAAAGGTGTCAAGTAGCAGTCATTTTTCAAAGAATTGTGAAAAGGTTTCGGCCTTCTATAGAAAACATTCATTTAAACTCTGGGTGTTGTGCCTGAAGGCAGTACTCAGAGGCAGAAGGCTGGCTTGGTTCAACAGGGATCTTCTCTTGGAAATAAGACTAAAAGGGAAGGTGTGTGCCCAGTGGAAGCTAGGTCAGGTGACATGGGAAGAATACTGAGATGCTGTTTGCCAGTGCAGGGAGAAAATTTGTGGGGTCAAAGCTCAGTTGGAGATAAAGCTGCTGGAAATGTGGGGAACAATAAAAGGAGTTATTTAAATATCAGTGACAAAAGGCAGCTTAGAAATAAAATCAGCACATTAAGGGTGAGGATGGTCACCTAACAAACAGGGACATGTACAAGGCAGAGGTGTTTCATGCATTCTCTGCCTCTGTCTTCAACACAGATGACAGATCAAAGAGGTCTCAGTGCCCTGAGCTTCAAGGACCATGTCTGCAAGAATGATCAACTCCCAGTTGACCCTGAAATTGTGTGGGACCTGGTGCTCCAGCTGGATCCCTACAAATCTATGGGGCCTGACTGGGATTTATCCAAGAATCCTCAAAGAGCTGTTGATGTCATTGCAAAACCTCTCTCAGAAACTACAGGCCTGTCAATCTCATTTCAGTGCCCAGTAAAATCATGGTCAAGATTATTCTGGGAGGCACTGGAAATGTGGAGGACAATGCAGTCATCAGTCACAGCCAGCATAGCTTCATGAGAGGGAGGAGTCCTGCTTGTCAAACATGGTTTCCTTCTATGACAAGGTAACCCACTTTGTTGATCAAGGGAAGCCAGTTGATACAATATTCGGAGTTTCAGCAAAACTTTTCATAATGTCTCTGTCAGAATCCTTCTGGACAAAATGTCCAGCAGATAGGTGGACAAACACATCCTGTGATGGGTGAGCAGCTGGCGCATGGGTCGGGCACAAAGGCTTAGAGTGAATGGGGTGACATCAGACTGGGGACCTGTCACTGGTGGGGTTCGTCAGGGCCTCGTCCTCAGCCCTGTGCTCTTCAACATCTTCATAAATGACTTGGATTCAGTACTTGACAGAATACTAAGTTTGCTGACAATGCTACACTGGGGGAAGCTGCCTGCTCCTTCAAGGGCAGAGAGGCCATGCAGAGAGGCCTCAACAAATTAGAGGACTGGGCAATCACCAACCGTATGAAGTTTAGCAAGGGCAAGGGCAAGTGCTGGATTCTGCTCCTGTGATGGTGGAGACTGGGGAACAGGAGGCTGGAGAGTAAGACCCTGGAGAGCAGCACTGTGGAAAGGAACTTGAGGATTCTGCTTGATGGCAAATTGAACATAAGTCAGCAGTGCCCTGGCAGCCAGGATGGCCAACAATGCCCTGGGGGGCATCAGGCACAGCATCACCAACCAGGCAAGGGAGGGGATTGTCCGACACTGCTCTGCACTGGAGCAGCCTCACCTTGAGTACTGAGGGCAGTTTTGGGCACCACAATATAAAAAAGACATTAAGCTATTGGAGAATGTCCAATAGAAGGCTATGAGGATGGTGAAGGGTTTGGAGGAGAAGTTGTGTGAGGAGCAGTTGAGTCTTCTCTTTTCAGCTTGGAGGAGACTTAGGGAAGACCTCATTGTGGTCTACAACATCCTCATGAGGGGAGGGGACCTCTTCACTGTCATGACCAGTGACAGACCTCGAGGAAACGGCATGAAGCTCAGTCGGCGAAGTTTCGGTTGGTTATCAGGAAAAGGCTTTTCACCCAGAGGATCATCAGGCACTGGAACAGGCTCCCCAGGGAAGTGGTCACAGCACCAAATCTGACAGAGTTGAAGAAACATTTGAACAGCTCTCTCAGGCACATGGTGTGATTCTTGGGGTGTACTGCACAGGGCTGGGAGTTGGAGGTAATGATCCTGATGGATCCCTTCCAGCTCAGGATATTGCATGATTCTGTGAATGCTATGCAGCTGAGGGTGGCAGGCTCTGCATCCACCATTCCCAGGGCTGGAGGAAGGCTTTGTCCCTGGTTTCTGGGAGTAGGGTCAGTCCCTTGGCCTATCTGCTTGGAGGGCTGTCTGCTCCAGTTATGCCTGGCATGGTTGTTCCCTGGAAAAGGACATTTTGCAAGAAGTGACTGTAGTGAAGGTCTGTCCTGCCTTCAAGGCTTTTTTCTAAGTGCTGTAGTAAGGAAATAGAAAACACACCTGTGTGTAAAGTTAATATACTTATATTAACTTTATATATAATTATATACAGATACCAAAACGCTGGGGTCCTAAAAGAGGGCGGTTGGCTGCTTCTGAGCGGAGATGTGCTGGTGTTCACCTGCAGGTGCCATTTCATCTGCCGACAAAACTAAGGACACTCCTGGCAGGAGCTGGGAACCTAGGCCACGCTAGGCCTTCAGACACTCCCTTCTCGTGGCCAGACTCATGGAGACCAGGTACAGCAGCAGTGATTGGGGGTTTCTGCTGCCGCCCTGAGGCCCCCCAGGACCTGAAGAGGGCTGGAGGCACCACACAGAGGCATGCAGAGTTTGCAGGTGCCCCTGATGCATTCAGGGCTGCATTTCTTCTCCCCAAGAGCAGCATAACTTCCCAGGGCATGCTCAGGCTCAGCTTTTGTCCAAGTGGTCAAAAGGGAAGGAAGGGCCTTTGCAAGAAGACACGTGGTCAATGGAGGAAGAGGATTAGGGTTAGAGCTCAGCACAGCTGACATGGAGACATTGTCCTCTCCACAGTACACAAAGTGGCTGCTCTTGTCCTTGCAGTCAATCTCCACGGAAACATCATGGAGTGGACTACCCTTTTCTATTCTCACCTATTCAGTGTGCCAAGCAGGAAAGCTACTTTTCCAGGACAGGGCATCATCTGGCTCAGAAGGAGGGCCTGCATTAACGCTTACATGCATTCCTGAAAATAGTATTTGCTGAAAATAAACACATGGGTTGTCTCTGTCAAATGACATGGTGCTCCTGTGGTGGTATAAGGTCAGTGTAGTTGAGGTCTAGCTCCTCATGTGCCATTTTGTCCTCTGACATTTTTCATCCCTGATTCTACTGGGTTGAGTAATTGATTGGCTTATTAATATTCAGTATCCAGTGAACCTTTTGGAAGAGCACACGTTCTACTACAAAATGTGCCTCCCTTCAGGTCAATTAAAAAAACCAAAGCCCAACCCCAAACCCAGCAAAGAAACTTTGTTAAGGAACCTGAGCATAAGAGAATAGACTCAAGCCCACTTTACATGCATTTCAATCTAGTAAGAGTGCTCACTGTTTTATTACTTTGGTTAAACATATACAAACTGAATAATCAGAAAACAGTTGCATGACACTTATATTCCAAACTACATTGCTCAAGGACTTCCTCAGAGACAAAATTTGTCTCTATAGCTAAAATATCACAGTCAGCAGAGAGGCAAAGACTTGAGATTCACAAAAGTGGTTAGGAATATAAATTATCACAATATTTCCACATACATTAGTTTTCCTGCAATTCTCAGTTAAAAATGTTACTAAAAGTAATAAATATTAATAAATAACAATTGTACAATAAAACTCCCTCTTACAGCAAAATAGTCACCTTTTAGTTTCGTTGTTGCTGCCCACACAATGCAAAGAAAAACATTTACCTCAAAAGAAGAAATCTAGCTTCTTTCAAGTTTTAACTCTGCAGGACTTTACTGAGAAGCAGTTATCACACCAATCCAGACAAAAAGGACACAAATATATACTAATTATAATCTTCACATTCTTCACTTAGTAGAAAATCTCAATTTTGAATTAATGTATGCCTGGGTGTGTTTGCTGTCTTTTTCCTCATGGAAGAAAAAGGAGGACTGCTGGAAAAAGCTTTTATGTGACCTGGACTTTATTTGATCTTCATGATAGCTACATAAAGTGTAAATCTGCATCTTAATCTCAAATTCTGAGGCTACTTTTGTTTTCTGAGTCATCTGCACTGTCTCCTACACAGTGGGGTAGCAGAATGAGTCATGTGGTTCTAGCTTCTTTCTTCCTTTGGTTTCCATGACCTGTTGTGTTGTCAAACAAGGTTTAAACACTCTTCATATGGTGCTTTTGCTAGAAATGTGTAGCTCTGAAATCTTATCCCCTTTACTGATTAAAAAAAAAAAAAGAAAAAAAGAAAAAAGCCCTGCATTTTCTCCTGGAAGCCTTAGGAGATGTTTACGTTGGAGTGTGCTGAGGAACAGATCAGGGCTTGTGAACATAAATGTCTCAATAAGAGATGAGCAGTAGGCTTGTATCCCCAGAGGTTCTGCTTTAACTCTAGCAACCAATTAGCATGTTTATAATTTGGCAACAACTCTCTATTCTCATTAGTGGCTTAAATGCCTACTGGCTCATGTTTCCAGGCTTCACATTTCTTATCCCTGAAGTTTTCTCTCCCAAGACAGCTTTTCACTCTCTATCCAAGCCTCTGGTTAACTGCAGGCAAATTGTGTGTCTGTATTATCTTTTCCACAGGCCTGCCCTCATTCCAGCTGCATCCAATGCAGATATGACCAAGGTCCACAGACACTGTATGCGAGTGAGTAGAGTAAGCCCAGCTGATCACAGAACATTAAGTGGAAATTCACCCAGATTTTGACAGCTTTGAACACACATAGATGTGTGAAGACTGCAAACCTCAGCTTGGGCAAAAAAGACTACGTAAGTCAAAGTGGTTTTGACAGTACACTGAGGTATGTCTGAATTTAGACTTTATGCAGACATATTTTGAAACTGTCAGGCAGATAAAAAGGGAAGTATGTCTCTTACTTCAGCTTAGACTTTATTTATGCAAATAGGGATTATGGTTTACTTAATATAAATTCTTGGTTCTGTCACTTACTTTGGATAGACATTGGAAGCTAAGAACAAGTTTTGAAAGCAGGACTTGTAAGCTTTTTCAGAATATTCATGAGTTCCAAATATCCCTCTTATAACAGCAAATTTCCTAGAAGGTGTAAAACTTTGCTGGCTATCAAATCTACTGACAATTGTGTAAATATGCATCAATTTTATTATTAATACATTATAGCTGGCATCTGGCATTGATGTGCCAGCAGCAATCACACTGTGGTATAATTTTTAAAAAATTCTCCTCATCTTACTGCACATGATGCCTGGGGACCATAGTGATAAGAAATGTGAGTATATTATTCCACAGTGTGGGAAAAGTATGAATGCAGTCTACAGAAAATTTAGTGCTGGCAGGTAATATTTACCAGACTGTTAAACATTTTGTTTTAGTGATAGTGCACATTTTGCACTGAAGTTTTGGTCCCAGGACTATGTCCTTTGTTCAAGCTTTCATTTAACATGTCTGGCAGACAGATTTTGGCAGAACCAGTGCTACCTCCCATTGTGAACCCTGCAGGAAATGAAGGGGAGTGAAAAAACTGTATAACTGAGCAAAAAAAGTCAGGCATTAAGCCATGGAAAATGCATCTTCTCATATGGTCACCAGCCAGGCATGGTTAATTTGAACATTCTCTTCTTGCATAAGGAAAGGGAAGCTGGGACTCGTCACTCTGAGCAAACTCTCATTTGTCAGAAGGCAATTCAGTTTTCAAACTATATTTTCAGGTGTCATTCCTTCTGAAGCACCTGAAATAACTGAAAGTTTAGGAATGTGATTGTACCTAGATGTCCAGCCTATCATTGCCAGCAACATTGGATGAATTTTATTAACTTAATAATTAGTCTAGATCTGCAACAAAAAGTAATCAAAATCATCTGGTTCACATATAAATGTTCTTTGTTTAAAGGCATTGAATGTGTTTTCACTGTCATTAGTTCCTATAGTTGCAATACAACTGAAATGAAAACTATTACTCAGATAGGACTCAAAACCAATGTTGACAGTCTTGCAAGATATTTAGAGTTCCAGTTCTGACTTCTCAACTACTCATTGGAAAAGCATCAAAAGATATTATAACATTACCTTATCTCAGTAATTTCTATAAAGTCTAGAATTTTTTTTCTTTCTAAAATCCCACTTCTTGAAGTCATGGTACTGAATTACCACAAGCAAGTGTCTAGTCCTTGAGATTGCATTAAAAAAATAATAATAAACGTGAGGGACTCCAAACCAAAGGTGAACATTAAAAGACTCACATTCTTTTGCTGTCAGTTGTCAGGTTTTCAGCTAACTTCTCAGCATTTAAATCTAGCTCATTACTTTTACATGTCTTAAATTGGTGGCAGTGTTGGTTCCTCACAGAATTGAGCCCAGCCACTCTAGCAGGTTTAATTAGTTCTTGTTGAAATCAGTTTAAAATGGTCTTTGACTCTACTGACAACTGGTTTGGAACTGCTATCCAAATAGCTTTACAGTTTATTTGCCCTTTTCATAAAGGGGAAAGCCAAATCTAACACAGTGACAGGGACAAAAAACATGGCAGGATCCACAAATGGAGTATGCACACATGCTCTTCCTTTCTGGATAGTTTTGAGACCGTGTGGCTCCCAGTGATACAGACAAGCCTCTGTATCCTTATATGCGGCCAGACAGGATCTGCTGGACCATCATGTCAACAGGGTACTGTCGCAGTGCAATGGCACTAATTGCCATCTCAGACCAAATTGCATCTAGTCAAGATATATGTAACCTTTGAATCATCAATGGATATGCTGAGCTGGGCAAATTGGTTGTGCTGAGAGAGCAGCTTAAAATAGCCACATTTCCCTGGAGGCAGAGTTTGTGAAATATAGTCTGGGAAATTTACTATTTCTGTCAAGCTGTTTCATTTTGTGTCTCCTTGACACCTGCTTTAATTTCCAAAATATGCAGCTAAGTGGCTGCTAAGTTATTAAAGCTACAGCTAGGACACTGGCAAAAAAATTAAGACATTTATTTCAGTGTATGCTTAGTGCCTTTAATTCATACACCCAAATCTTGTCACATTTTTCCAGGATACTTAGGAATCCAAAATGGACATGGGAAGCAGGTGAGCTTTTTGAAGACACTAGGAGGGTTATGCAGCAGACTTTTACTGAAATGATATGCAATATTCATAGGAAAAAAGATACCTTCTCTTATAGGTAGTGATATCACAGTGAAAACATTCCAGAACATGGCTACAGGAAGGTTAGAGCATGGAATAACAAGCATTATATATGAAAAAAGTTGCAGTTGAGGTAATTTAAACTGGAATATGGTGAGACATGGATAAATAAGGTCATTTTTGAGACTGTCAAACAAAGTCATTTTGGTGGATACTTCTTTGGGATATAAGATCTGTTCCTATTTCCTTGCTACTCCCAGTCTAGTAAAACAAAATTTTAAGAATTTCACCAAACTCAGTGTAATACTCATTTGGGTTGCAATGCAGCATTTAATTGCTCTCCTTTGCTGTCAGCTCCCATTAAGACATAGAAATATAAAATAATAACTATCTGCAGTAAAATTAATTGCAAGCATTTGATTCACTAGTGTCTTATTTTGGCTTCTGGATGTCTTAATTACAGAATCAAGTGTATTTTTACATTGGCGCAGATTACATGATTAGTCTTAGGTGTCTCAATGACTTTCAGTTTTGAGATTACCCAAAATCAAACTTTCAAGTTGCAACTTCACCATATTTAAAAGCAGAAGGTACAAGAAAGTTATTTCAGAATTTTAACATGATAGTCCTGCCTGAATATATTCTAAGTGAATTCTTCAGTCAGTTTGATTATGGTTTGACAAATTTTTAAACGTAGCAAGTTCTTAGAACCAAATGTAACTTTAAGTATACTGCAGGGTAGGCAGGTACTTAACCTAGACTTACCCTGCTGAGTTTTTATGAATCAAGTCTGAAGATTTGATTTGAGAGACTGGTGCTAGAGAAGACCTTGGATTGCTGAAGGCTAAATCTTGACTCTGGCAAAAGCATTGCATTTACAGGAACTGTGTCTATTGAATTTGACTCATAATAAGATTCATAGAATGGGAAAATAACTTTATATGATGCTTAAATGTGAACAGTACAAAGATCCCTTAAAGCATTTCCCAGTACCAAAAGTCAAGGGCATTTCTGTCAGAAATGAGTCTTTACTGTATGTGTATTTTTTAAACTTGATATTTAGAGAAAAACAGTATAGTTCCAATATCTGTCACTTGCTGAAGGCCAAAATGAAGTTACGCTTTGGCAAGTAAATGCAAGTGATATCATTTGCAAAACTGACCACTGATTTCAGATAGTTTTTACTGCTTATAAGAAGAAAAGATTTTTCAGAAAGGTCTTTGAACAGTCAGGTTCATCTTGTATTAAACCTATTAAACACAAGTTATTTGAACTTGTCTAATAAGTATGCAACATCTTGTTTGAGACTGTTAGTTCAAGGACACCTAGATCTTCACCATAAGCAGAGAACTATTTATAAATAACCTTAGCACTGAAATTAATAAATTGAAGTTACAGTATACTGTTACAATATCATTAGAAAAATCAAAGCACACATCTCGTACACATAGAAATCACACCAAATCATTGCTAAAGTAAGATACAAATGTTTTGAATAGCGTCATATAAGAATTCAAACTTGACGTCAGAAAGATAAAATCCTTTTGATATCAGTGACACTGAATAATGCTTTTAAAAAACATTTTATGCTAAATTTCTGAGTTGGAATACTAGTTACTGAATTCAGATTCCTTCCATGGTTAACTAGCATAATCCATCTGTAATCCCCATAGTTGTGCTTCTTAGGTAAAATCAGAAATAAGATTCATAATATTAAATTTCTCAAGAAATTGAGACTGCTGAATTCTATTTTTTTATCTGAACAACCACACTTGTCATTTTTCTTTTGGTAAAAACACATGGCACAGAAGATAGTTTTATACTGTCAACAGACTGACTTGAAAAATATAAATATATACTGTATTTTTATATATAATGTATATATACACTATCAACATTCACATTAGAGAATCTGAACAATTTTGTTGAAATTACTTTTAAGAAAGCCTTTTGCTGTGATTTCATGTCACATAAAGCATTGAAAACGTTCAAGTGTACCATATGAAATGGGGCTTCTTAAACTTAAATAAAACATACTTGTGAAATGTATGTGAATATGTGAATATGTGGTTTTGTCCATGTACATTTTCTTTTCAGATCTGCAATTTCTACCAGCTATAGCTTGCAAGTTGCAATAACTAAGAGAGTTATCTGGAGTCAGTGTTTTCTTTCAGCAGGCTGTTGCAGGCAGAGTTCACTCACTGAAGAAACTATAGGCAAATTATTCTCAAGATGATAGTTGATGAGATGACTTATGCTGTCAAAGACACGATCTTTTGTACGAACCTTCAAAAAAAGGATGCAAGAAGATAGATTAAAGAGTAAGGTACTTTTCCCCTTAACTTCACATTAAAATTGTCTAAGAATAAAATGACAAAATTGTATTTTAGAGACTGATCCCTCTTCCATCAGAATTGGTGGAAATTTGGCATTTATCCACTGTGGCTTGTGTTTTCTCTTTTACTCCCTCTACTTTCACCAAATAGATATTTTGCATGTAATTCCATGGACCAGCCTACTCTTATTACTCTTTCTGAATAGGTCTGCTTGTAAACTTTCTGTTCATGATTTTGTTTCACTGTAAGTTAGATTTTTAGATCAATTTTTCTTCTTCAAGGGACCACCTACTTCTTTTAGGTTGTTTGCACCTTTTTAATTAGAAAGAACTATCATGCCAGATATATCAGAAACCAGCTTCTTTGTGCACCTCAGCATTTTTGTGCTTTTCTTAAGACCTTCTTCTTCCGCTACTCAAGAATTCCCTTCCTAGAAAGTGATCCAGCCACCATGTGTGCTTAGGTTGGGTTTGCCCTTTGCTGCACAGTACATCCCTGTGCCTTTGGAACTGAAACACTTTAGAGCAGGAAAAATCAATTTTCTAGCCCACATACCAGCCCTTTGTAGCAGCGTCCTGTTGGTATACAATATGCCATCCATGACAGGAGGAAACTGATATTGCAGGATAAAAAAGTCAAAATTATCAGAGGCCAAAAATTAATCCATACTACAAAGCAATCTTCAATTATTTAGACACATGTTCACAAAACATTTCCTTCCTATGTTTCAAATGAGTTAGGCATACAGCTGCTACAGGCAGAGCACAGATCCATCTCAAGCAAAGATCATGTTGCACTAAAACTTTGTATTGGGCTGGCTCTACACTGCCTCTAGCAAATGCCTGTGAGCACTGCTCTGAGTAAGAAATGTCATCTATTCTCCTTGAACTATTCTTAGGAAGAGAGAACAACTAGTGTTAAAACTTTCAAAAGTCATCTTATGCTGAGGTGGACACCTCTCCTGAAATAATTCAGTCTTCAACATTAAGTTCTGGAAAAATTGCTAGAAGCTTAACACAGGATGTCACAGGGTAAAAAAAAAAAGGAAACTAATTACTTTGATGATATATGATGCTTTCTGGTCAATCTGCACATAGTTATGTCACTGAAGGAAACCAACAGGCTCTCCCAATTTCTGAAGCATACTGCTTTGTAATGTCACATTCTTTAAAATCAAACTATATTTTCAAAATGGAACGATATCTTTTAAAAAGCAGTAACTTTACTTATCTGTATTCTGAGATGTAAGTTAGACACTCTACCATTACCAGAGTTCTAATTCTAAATCCAGAAAAATCCTGCAGTCCTACATTTTAAGCATGTGTTATCTGAATGAGGGATCTCTTTTTCCTTTTTTATTTTTCTTGTTAGCTGGATGAGAGCAGAAGCAACTGAACAGTTAACTCTGCTCTGAGAACACACCCTTAAGACCTGTTACATGTCACTGGGTAATGTGTGTGAAATTAATTTTCAGGCAACATTTGTGTGAATCAGTCCTTAAGCACAATCCCACTGAGACCATGCAGATGAAATGCAAGCCACTGGCGCACAGTGGCGGCTAGCCACACACTGGCATTTTATTGATGATTCTCCACTTTGGCAAGTTGCAAATAGGGCTGCTCAGAAGCTGTGTCAGGATCCACAAATCGTACAGACAGCACAGCTGTCTGTAACTAACTATAGTTGCAGAAAATCATTGTTCTGGAACAGTGCCTCCCGAGCAAGGCATTTCAGAGCCATTTGGGCCATGATGATACAAGCAGGGTGAGGGAAGGGATAGGTGCAGATAACAAGCAGGTCCTTAACCAAGGAGGTCAGGAAATTAGAGACGCACTAGAGGCAGTGCAGCAAAGATGGTGGGGGGGTCCTCCAAGCTGTGCAGGAAGCAAATGCCCTGAAGTCATCACAGAACCTGAGTATTCCATGCCAGTGGCACTGCAGCAGAACTCCCAGTGGGACACAGCATTCCTGCACTTTGCCACGTCACACAGCAGTGTTTCCCTTGCAGTAGCCTGTAACAGTTATTTGTGGGTTTATGCTGAAAAAAGAATTAGGGTACCTCGTTGCAGAAGTCACAAAACTGTTGGCAAATTTTAGCAAAGGAGGCTGCCCCTCAAGAGGTGTAGAACCACTCCCCTGTGCTGGTGTACCCATCAAACACAGGACTAGGCAGCTGGCACCTCAAAAGTGTAAAACCATTCTTTGACTGGCCTCGTGTGGCAAATGTAATTAATTGCAACAAGTACCATGGACGTTCCTCACCGCTGCAATACAGACTCTGCAGGACTAACATAATTCTGCCACAGCTTTCTCAGCTCAGATGCCAACAGGCCAATTCCTTTATGGGAGTTTCTCACTTACCTTGGGGCTGGTTATCTAAAGTTGTCCTTTACAGAGGAAAAGGAGTTGCCTACTTGCAGCTACCAGGAGCCAAGAATAAAACTCAAGACAATGATTTCAATCTCTCTGAAGAGATTATGCCTCCACAGAAGCAGGACAGGACAGCTACAGAAAACTAGAGCTCCCTTGCCCCCTCCGCCCTGCTGTGGGGATGGTCCCTTCATCAGCTGAAGGAGTCTTTGTGCAGCAAAGAGATGGAACAGGCTTACCCCAGTTCTCTCCTGGGCATACACGCAGGAAAACACAGAGGGCCTGGTCCATATCCCAGGTAACAGAGATGTCAAGTGGAAATTGCCAGCATGCAGGCTAGCCAAACCTCCTCCCTTTAGCAAGAATGCTGAAGTGGCTTAGCTGCACTTTTGACCAAGACTGCACAGCAGTGGTCAAAGTGTGAACTTGCTTGAGAATCAGGTCCCTAAGGCTCCCTGCAATGTGCAGAAATCATGCACTAGGTCTTCTGCTAGGCATCAGGGAGAGAATTAGAGATGTGATGGCACATCAGAGATAGGAGATGGTGCTTATGATAAGGTGTGAATAAGCTGTAAAGAAGATTAAAGGCATTTAGAGAAAATGTGTAGAGTCAGAAGCCTCATCTGTTAGTGAGGAGTCAGTGCTTACAGTTCCTTCTGGGTCCACCAAAAGAAGATGCTTGGCTTGTCCTTTGTGCATGCCTGTCAGCACATAGGAGCCAGGATTCGTGGTACTCTTCCTCACGAGGAAATCTCCACATTTCTTTAATAGCTGTTCTGCTTCTTTCCTGCTCATCTCTCCTTGATACCATGGCTCTGTACTCAGCTCTTCGGCTTCTGTCCGGACAGCTACTCTGGATAAAGGAGGGCTGGTGCATCCCATGGAGGTGGATTTCTTCAACATAGCTTCAGATGTTTGATTCTTGAGAGCATCTTCAAATGGTTCTGGTTATGGAAATACAAACAAGAGCAGGATCATTCAGAGGTAAATCATGTAGCAAAATGGTGATATTCTGGCCATCTGGATTTATTTTGCATTACAGCCACTTCTCTTTATGAAAAAAATGTGGGAAGATGTACTAACAGACTTACTGATTTACATAATATATTAAGACTGAGGAGTGTAATGTGTTTAAAATGTATGGTATGCACAGAAAGATACTGATAAAAGTCAGACCGAACCTTGGTAGGATCTTTTGAAAGGTACTGGTTTATTTCAGTAGTGGCTATTTTCAACAGCTGTATTTATATGATCTGGTACCAGGCAAATCTCTCCTTCAGTCTTTCTAGGTATGTCAGACAGTTTAATTTCAAATAAATTGCATAATAGAGGTACCTAATATCATTATACCCATATCTGGTCTCTGTTCAAACAACTTAATCATTTAAAAATTATCCATTACTGAGTCTCCAGCCCAAGGCTATGTCTAGAAGGAAACATTCACTCTTACCACTCAGCCTACTCCTAGCCTCCATCTAGGAAGAGAACCTTGCAAAATAGGCACAGGTTAACACATTAACATCATTTGCCTAGCTAAAATCAGCCTTGGGGAAGCATCTTTTAAACCCCAGCTAAGTCCTGAACTCAGTGCAACTGAGTTGAGTTGAGTGGAAAGATGTGTCATTATGGATCCCAGCAGTCTTACAGAAATAGCAAATATGTCATAATATGCCATAGGGTGCTTCGTTACATGTTGTACTGACCTCTCAGAAGCTATTTACTCTTGCAAGACCTTCATCTGGCCCACCAGTACATATCAAAAAGAAATGTTGTTCTGTGCCCACTAGGCTTACCAAAGGACATCTGGAGAGCAGTACAGTGAAATGATACACCAGCTCTAAATAGACTGTTCAGCTGAAAGGAGTACACAGCCCCGTTTGCAGGGGGCCACAGAGAGGCTAGTTTAGCTCAGAGAAATAGGATAAATATTGTACTGTTGCAGCATATTGATATGTCAGCCAGTTATTAAAAGTAGTTTATAAATGTCTTCACTATAATGCAGTCTACACAAAGTCCAACATATGTTTAGCTCGACAAACCATTAACTTAGGGCTAATTGGCACATTTTCTAATACTACTTTTCTGAGATGTGCCAATGGCTGATAAGAGTTAACATTCCTGATTTCAAACAGCAGATCTTTCTCATTTCAGATCTATATTCACAGAGAGATACTCTCTCAACTTTCTTTCCTCCTCCTTTCTTTCAATGGAACATCTCACTAAGCGGTGGAAATAGAGCCATATCTCAGCAAAAACATGCCAGGAAAATGGTTTTATCTATACCAAGATAAAGAAATGTAGACACTTTATTTTACAAATAATTCATAGGCACAAACTGCTTTGTCTCATTGCCTTTTAATTATGTAAATTGAATTAAATAAAGCATGGATAAGCAATTTATTTGAGGTAGGAAGAGTAAGAGAACCCAAGAAAATTTTCTGCGCATCAAATGCTTTCACCATTACTTCACTTTATGTATCTTCTCAAGGCTGGAAACCATGTGTATCAGTAGCCCCAATACCAAACTACGGCGGATGCTTGAGCCGGGGTTTTGCAGCTATGGTGATGATTCTAATCTAGGAAAAACTGCCTTCAAAGTTGGAACAGATAGGACAGCAGGCCTACTCAGAGTAAGAAGTAACTCAGTACTTTAATTTCCATGCTAGATTCCTTGTGGCACAAAGCTTTTCATGTATGCACTGACTTCCTCATAACATACTCACAGGGCAGGCTGAAGATAATTCTCCACCCATGCATACCTTCACCCTCCTTCACTTTCCTGTATGGCAAGCTTCCTGATTAACTTTTCTTCTGACATAATTGCCTGTGATGTTAAGGATAGCATAGACTGCAACTCACCTTAACTCAGATATTATACAGACTAGCTCCAAGTCTTCAGCCACCCTTATTTTAGTTCAGTCCAATATGAAACCACAATGGATTCTAAAATTCACCACAATTACACCAGGAACACTAAATTTGAAAAATACAGAACTAATGCATAAACATACTTGGTCACTTGTTAGAAAGGAAGTGAATAGGAAGGGAACTCACTCATGTCAAACAGATCCTTTCCTGGGCTGCTTGCTTCAGCATCTTCTGCTGTTCCACTGAAGGTACTTTCAGCATCTGCCTGAAGTGCCAATAGATCTTCTCTATTTATATTCTGGGTGTTTACATACGTTGGCAGCTCTGCTGTTAGTGCTACTTCTGATTTTTCTTCTGACATACTACAAATATCCAGAGATCCTAGAAAATTCAAGACTTTATTTCCTCTTTTTTCTTTTTTTTCTTGTTTTTGTAATTGACAGAACACTGTTGACCAATTATCATCACACCACATCACCACAGGTTTAAAATTTCCTGGATTCAGAGATCTAAAGTCAATAATTGCTGGATCTAGTAGAAAAAAGGTTGATTAATGGATTCAGAACTGTGTTTCAATGACGGTATTGTGGGGCTATTTTCCAGGAGGAAAGGAAACCTTTGTAAATAAAGATTGTAAATTTCAGAAATTATATTCTGTTGAAGAGTCATGAGAGGAGGAGAAGGTATAAAATCCTCAGATGTGTGCAGATTAACAATAGAGAACATATTCTGGCATTTAAATGAAAGTGTCCCTAGAAACACAGTAAAGTTATCACATAAAGGTGGATGGGGTGAAATTTTAAATATGTTTTGAAACGACTCGAAATTCAAAGACAACAAAAGGAACATGATACACTATTTGCTATTTGTTGAGCAGAGAGCATTGCTTCACATTTCAAATTAAACTTCTCACTTTAGGCTTTTCATTTGAAAATTCTATTTTGCATACCCTAGTGGGTCAGATTTTCAGAACAGATCATGCAGCAGACCCTTAAATATCACGGGCTTTTAAGATATAGAGAGTTTAAAAGCTGAATGTCTGGGTAATTCTATTTATGAACTGGTCTGCAGAAGAAAATATTTCATGAAAGTGTGTATTTGATAATTTATCCAGAGGTAATTATCAAACGCCTTTCACTGGTATCAACACTAAAACTCAGAGAAAGGGAACCCATCAATCAAGTTTAGTTCATTGCCTTAAGACTTTGAGGCATTTAGACTTTCACATGCTTTGCCCCCCCAAGACCACCTGCAGTATTACAGCTGAAAGCAGCAAAACTCACCTTGTTTAACAGGCCCATGATGCCATTCTTCACTGAATTTTTCTCCTAAGTGATGGCTCTGGTAATAAATTTGCTCTCCTCCCACTCCTGATGCAGACTAGAATGGACACATGTGCAAGGAATTTTTCAATTGCCTTTAAAATGCTCAGATACATTACAAGTGGCTCTGCCAATTTCCTTGGATGTATTTTGTGTACCGTCACTCTTCCTTTCCAATTCATCATAATGTCAGAATATATATATCCAAATAAATTTGTGTAAGAATGAGATATTACCACTGACCTTCGTGTGCTCTTCCCTGCTTTCTGCTTTTAGTGACCCCCACGATACCAAATGATGCATCATTTCTTTAGTATGTTTGTACTCACATAGCGAGTCTTGACAACCTCTTACTGGGAAAAGTGTTCCACAGAAACACATGTGGGACCAGAAGACATCCCCAGCACTCTTCAAAGCATGAGCTGAAAGATTCACATTGGTACCAGGGGATGCACTTGGGCAGTGAGGGGAGGATGTTGGCTACAGACAGGACCCCTCTGGACTTAAGCAGAGTTGTGCTTGATCTGAAAACACTTCTTAGGGGGCTACATGGATACTTCAGTCAAACTTTTGACAGGAGTGCTGTTAGAAATATTCAAGCTGATCTTAGTTCAACATGAGGTGGAAAACCTACCTATGAACCTGGCTGAACACTGATCACTGCCAAGTCATTAACATAATGAACTGCTAGTAATGACTGCACTAGATCGTTTAAATGATTCTTCATTAAATCATCCCCAGTTATGTGCACTGTTTGATACTCTCTGAAGTAGACATGGTTTCTGCAAATGTAGTAGCCCCCAGTGGATTTCTCTTCCTTGAACCTGGTTAATATTTTAACATCATGAGGATTTCACCTCCTTTAATTTGTTCTGAACCTTCCTAATGTGTTGCCCCCTCGATCTGGAATGGCCATTCAGACAGAAACTGGCCACACAGGATGGGCTGTGAGTTATAGACAGACCCAAGGTATCTACCATAAAACACATGTCTTTTAAAAATTTTGGATCAATCAGCAGGAGAGTAGAGATGAAATTGTACTGACCTGAGCTGTGTCTGCAGCAGCAGGAAGCCTTGTTTTGAGCCTGACATCAAGGAATCCGCCAGGGGGAGGTATTTTATTTGGGATGTTGTTGTAATAGGGATGCTCTGTTGCCTCGTTATCTTCCTCTGTCCACGGGTCCTCAAAACTCTGCATCCTGTAAGGAAGAGAGTGCTTTGTTTTGCCCTTCGCTTGTAAAGCACTTACAGATACTTTCAGCAGGTTAAGACAGCCTGTCAGGGGATCACTACTGCATACTGTATGCACATTTCAGCTACCACTGTAAGTCAGGAAGCAATGATGGATCATGCAGCAGATCTTCTCTGTTTAGACAAACTGACATAAACCTCCTTTGCAATGGACCAAATTCTTTATGCTGAGTAAAGGATGTTTAAACTTGGCTTTAAAGACCATTACAAACTGCATTAACAAACAACTTTATCTAACCTTAAAATAGCACTTGTAATATTATGACTTGATTGACTGACTAGGCTCTAAATCTTTGTCTTTAGTTATGACTGCCCTATCACCAATGTAATTCTGCAAGAACTTCACAAAGTCAAGAGATGTGAATGCTTCCAGATTAGGATAGTAGCATATTATATTCCCTATATACCTGTTTTGCTCTGATACAAGAGATTACAGAGGGTACAAGTTCGCTAGGGTTTCTAGTAATGTTAGTAAGCACATAGCAATCCATGTCTCCAAAGAAAACAGAATGCTATATCCCACACTTTTGAACATATACAAGCAGACAGAGTTTATATTTTCCAGTGCAGTCAAACCTCCCTGCAATACATCACATTCCTAGAAACTTCGCCCTAATATAAGAAATACTGAAACATCATTAGTCATTTTGGAAGCCCAGTAGTCTGACCAACTCCATCTGAACTGACACAGCTGTTATGACAGTGTCTTGGGGTGATTCTATGACCATACTGTATTCCCCATCGCCTGCTTGATTTCTAGTGTACCTTTAAAATGCAAAGGGGGAAAGAGAAGCCAAGACAACTCTTCAAAGCGGCTAGCTTGGCCTTGCAACGAGAATGTTTTGCATTCTTTTCTCTCCCGATTCTGACAACATTTGGTTGGTTGGAGGACTTTTGCTCTCTAGTCTCTTTGGCTTTCAGCGGAGAAGGGACTGTGATCTGCCTCAGCGGCTTCTTTTCCTTTTCAGACTGTTTTTGGCTTGCTTTTCATCTGAGACCGGCTGTCATCTCCAGACCTGCTCGGCGGGACCCTCCAAGGGGGATCGTCGGACCCTGCCTGACCGGCCCGGCCCAGCTCAGGACTGCAGGTTTTACCTACAGAAAGAACTCTAAAATCCATAGTCCTCGTTTAGGGGACAGGGGAGGGGGTTTCAATATCCTTTTTTCCCGTGACAGCAGGGGACTCTGTTTTGTTAAATAAATAGTTTTTTTCACTTTCACTCGAGAAATTATTTTCCCGAACCTGTGGGGGAGGTGCTGCCGGGGCCTGCTTGCCTGGCAGGCAGGAGAGAGAGAGAGAGAGAGAGGCCCCTCTCGGGTTGTTTCCTCCCGGATTTGTGTCCAAACCAGCACATTTTTAATTGGTGCCCAACGTGGGGGTAGCCAGGTAGAGGTTAGGGAAA
>VWPU01021501.1:0-41798 GCA_013398955.1 Callaeas wilsoni
CCCCCCCGCCGCCGCCGCCCGGTGCAGCACGGTGGCGGGGGGGCCCGGTTACATCAGCCGCCACGTGGTGGCTGCTCCGCCGCCCCGCCCCGGCACATGCCCGTGGAAAATTACCGCCAACCCCCCCGGCCCGTCACCGAGCCGGGCCGCCCCGGTGCCCGGCGCCCTCCCCGGGTGCGGCGGCGGTGGTCCTGCTCTGCGAGCCGCTCCCCCGCGCTCCCCCGGCACCGCACCGCCGCGAGAGCAACAGATGCGGGACCGCCCCGCATCCTGCTACCCCGCTCTTCCGCTCCCGACACCGTCCTGACGGCTGGCCGCTCCCGGTGCCGCTCCCGATGTCCCCTACCCCGCCGCTCCGGAGGTCCTCGCCGCCCTCGTCCCCTTCCCATCCCTCTTCGGCAGCCCGCCCACCCACTCCTCCTCCCGTCCCATCCCCAGTGCTGCTACGGCTGCTGGACGGGCCGGGCACCCGGTGCCGGCGGAGGTGCGCGTCCCTTACCGTGCCCATGCCGACTCCCGGCCCCTCCCGCCGCGCCGGGTGGGCCTGCGGGGGCGCCGCTCCGCCGCGCCCAGCCCAGTGTCGGTGTCAGTGCCGGTGCTCTACCAGGCCCGGAGCCGCCGCCACCGGTGCTGCCGAGTTAATGAAAGTTTGGAGGTCGGTGGGGGCTGGCACCGCCTCTCGCCCCCGCCGCCGTGCTCCGCCCCCCGCTTCGCCGCGCTCCCCAGCGCCCCGCCTCGGCACTCGCACCGCGCCCCGCCGCACCGGGGGCACGGCGGGCACCGGTGGGCACACGGGCGACCTATGGCACACACGCACACGCGTGGGCACACGGGTACGCACGGCACACACGGGCATGCTGCACGCATGGGCTTGCACGGGCACACTATGCACTTGGCACACGACATACTTGGCACACATAGCCACCGCTATCCCACATGCAGCCCACAGGCATGTGGACATGGAGGGGCATATGCAGGCTTGCACAGGCATGTGGCATATGTGAACATATATGGGACGTATAGTCACATGGAGGCTCCCACTGGGCACATATGCATCCCCACACACATGCATCCCTGCACACATGTGTTTTCACACACAGAGGAACCGCCACATGCAGCGTGCACACACTGCCAGGGCACAGTGCCATGGCAATCCCGGGCAGCGGGATGGCCGCAGGCTCCAGCCAAGATGTGTGAAGTCACTGTCTGTTGTGTATGTGTGCGTTGTGTGGGTGTCTGTTGCACACATGTGGGTCACACACCTGTGTGTCCATGTCTGTGCATGCTGCAGCAAGTGTGCTTGCTGGCACATTTACACACACATGTATGCATGCAAACCTGTACGCTTATCTCTGTGTAGTTAGGGGTGTGTACACATGTAGTTGTATGTGTTTGCATGCACATGCACACACGTCTGTGGGCATCTACATGTGTGTGTGAACATTCATGCCTGTGTATGTGTGTCTGCACATGTATAGGCACATATGTACACATGTATGGGTAGGCAGGCACATGTGAACATGCATGTACACAGGTGTGGGTGCATGTACTGATACACATGTACCCATAAATACATATGTGTGTATATTTCCTCAAACTCGTGCGCTTGTGCACACATGTGTGTGCAGCCAGTGCACGCCCCCACATCCCAGGCCAGATGTTTCCAGTAATGCATGATGAGTGCGCCAGGGGCCACCCCTTGCTTGGCCTCTCGTCGAGGCCTCCCTCCCCTCTCCTTCCCGATGGGCTTCCCACGTGCTGGGATGCGTGCCTGCTCTTCAGCACCCTGCCCTGCTGCCTGCACCCCTTCCAGTTCCTGCACCTTGGGGTCCTGGCACTGCACCCTGCGTCTTCAGGAAGGAGCTGTTGGGGAGCGTGGCAGGGGTGCAGCCCAGCACTCCTAGTGCAGCAACAGCACAGCCCTTTCCACATCCCGCTGAGAATCTTTTCTACCTCCACAGCCCTGCACACCATCCCAGGGCTGACCTCCCAGTGTTCCAAACAACTTGGGAAGCATCCCTTACCTGTCTCTCCACAGACCCCTGCTGTCCCTGGGGGTTGCTGCCTGGTTAGGGATATCCTCCGCAGGGATGAGGTAGAGGTGGGGGCAGTGATGGGGCGGTGGCCCAGGTGTGTCTGTCCAGGCCCCACTGCAGCAGTCTCCCCAGCGTGCTGGGCTGCAGGATGGGAGATGGCTCCAGCACAGTCATGCACCGACACTGCTTTCGTTTTGTAAGTGTGGTAAAGCCAGAGTCAAGGCTCTCACAGCAGGAAGGGGAAGGCAGCAGCGAAACCAGTGGGTGCTCGGGTCCTCCCACACCCTCCCAGCACCTACGCATGGCTGCTCTGCACAAGGAGCCAGGTTGCTCACTAGCACCCTCGCTCCCGGCTGCGTGTGGCCTCACACTCCACCCTGCAGCCCAAATCCAGCACCCAAAACCTGAATCCAGCATCCCACACCCGGCTTCCTGAACCCAGCATTCCACACCCAGTATCCTGTGTCAGAGCCAGAACGTGGCTGCAAACCACACCCCTGCCCCAGGATCTGTGTTTTAGAGAGGAGCTGCCAGCTGTGGAGTTGCAGACTTGATCCTTAAGGGGTGGATTTCCATGGACGAAACTCGTGCTTTCAAACACCCTTCTTAGGATCTCTCTCACTTTGTATGCATCTCCTCTGTGCGCTCAACATGGGGAAAGAGGAGGAGGGGCCCTGCAGCCCCAAGTGGGTCAGCAAGGGGCTGCTCCTTCTCCTCTGCATGATGCTGCAGCATCTTCTAGCACTCTACACCTGGGTGCCAACACCTCTTTCCTAGGAGCCTAGCTGCTTTGTGCACCCATGGCTTTGGTCATGGTCCTGCCACACCAGTCAGGACTTTCCTGGGCTCTCTTGGTGCCCGGAGACGCAGCAGGAGCAGAGGCCAAATGTGATCTGTGGGGTGGGAGGCTGCAGTGCCAAAGGGGTTTAGGAGAGGTGCTCCAGCCTGTACCTGTGCCCCCTTCAGCCCTCTCTCCCCATCTGATAGCCCTCCAGTCTCCATCTTGGAGCACTCATCTCTTTCCTTCCTCACTATACCTCCTCTAGGCTGGCAGGTGTCACACTGTCCCCCAAATCCTTGCGTGGTGATGAGGCTGGTGCCACAGCACCCCTACCCCAGTGGCATTCAAATCTGTGAGGCTGGACGCTTCCGCCTTGCAGGCAGGTGCAGCGACCTCCTGGCATCAGTACCATCTCCATGGGGGACATGGGTCAACACGAGGGTGGCACCACTGCCTAGGCAGCACAGCCTCTCCTCTCCTATCTCCACGGGTGCTGTTGCCTGGGAAACCATGGTCAAATGCGGGCAGGGATCCAGAGGGGTGAAGGGTGGGGAGGAAATGCCAGCTCCCAGCACGTGTGAGAGGGATGGGCTGGTTGAAACACCAGCAATCTCTGAAGATTTCACACGTGCAGGCCTGCAGCATGGGCTTGTGATAATCCCCAAGTGGTTGAAGCCCTAATGTGGTCCAGGGCTTGTCCTTGAGTTCAGGCATGCATCGAATGCAGCAGGACTTAATGCTGTCTCTGCTGTGTGCCTGACATGGAGGCTACCTCCCCAGATAGACCCTGGGGTTGTGTCCCAAGCACTTCCTGAGCACTGTGCGCCCCAGGACTGCTGGGTCTGGATCTGGCCTTGAGGTCTCCGTACAGTCAGAGGCTGCATGCAGAAGTGGGGGCTCCTTACCCACCCCTCCTGGAATGACAGCTCGTGCTTGTGTGTATCCTGGGGTAGGAGGCAGGGGAAGGTTAAAGTTCAGCTGTGGCATGACGGTACGTCACGAAAATCAATCAATTTTCTTTTAAACAATCTTTTTGGAGGCAGCTGACAGCTCCCCAGGCTGCAGATCAGCCCTAGAGGGCATCAGCCTGCCTGAGGAGCTGCAGAGACTGGGAGACCACACACTCTGAAGTGGCCCTCATCCTGGTCCCCCAAATTCCCACCTGAGCACTGGAGCCTGGAAAGGGAGTGAGCTGGGAGGGAACAAACTCTGCCTTCAGGATGGGAGGAATGGGGATAGAAGTCCCACCAAATTCCCACCTGAGCACTGGAGCCTGGAAAGGGAGTGAGCTGGGAGGGAACAAACTCTGCCTTCAGGATGGGAGGAATGGGGATAGAAGTCCCTACACAGGCTGGCTGTGCCCACGCTGGGGATTTCACAGCTGGCCCCCTATTATGAGGAAGGATGCTGCAAGAGGAGCAGCAGAAGTTCCACAGAAGAGCCACCAGCTTGTGTTTTGTCCTCCCAGCTTTCCCCTCTTTCTTTTCTCTCTGGCATATTATCTCCACCCTGCCTGACACATGGGGAACTGAACCATTCTATGACAGCATGTCATCTCCTGCCCCAAAGCACCCATAATGATATCAAAACTCTTGGAAAGCCCCCAAAATTGTCCCTGATTTGCCAGCAATTTGAAGTGATCTCGTGAGAGCTGCCTTGCTACCCAGCATAGATCTGGCGTTTGCGATGCTGTGAGGGCAGTGCCATGCTCCTGCTCTGGCATCCTGGGACCCTTGTGCCTGCTGTGCCAAGGGCTGCCCTTTCCCCAGCCCTGCCCCAGGCTTTACCAGCAGCTCACACCCTCTCCAGCTCCAGGCTTCCACTGAGTGCCCACAGCCTGGGTGAGTGCCAGGACAGGCAAGTGACATCGGGAGGAAATGCCACAGGCATCATTGCTTGTGGTCACAGAGAGCTGCATCCCCAGCAGCCACAGCTCCTGGGGACTTTCCACTCCCGTGCCTGCGTGCCTGCTAATGACCTGGGAAAATTCCTTCACGGATTATCCAGACAGCCTGGGAGAAGTTCTGGCTTGGATGGGCAGCAAGATGGGTGTGGATGCCCAGGGGACAGCAGCCACAGGGGTTGAAGCCGGGCCCCTACACTGCCCCATTGTGCCCTCCCCTGCAGCTTTCTTTGGCGGCACACACAGCACCCAGCTCACAACACAGGGCTTGTGTTGAACACCACGGTTACATGTGGCTGCTGGGGACAGTCCTGGATACAGACAAGGACTTCACTGCTGGGAGCTCATACTTTGGCTTCAGGTCGCGAGGCTGTTGTTCTTCCCTCTGCCCTGGTCACACCTGCCTGGGAGGCACAGAGCCATCTGAATGGGCTCAGCATTGCCCAGGTCAGCCCTGTACTGGGCTGCCTCATCCCTGGAATGTGGCTCTCGCCTAGGTGGGGGGGGGCAACAAAGTGCTGGGTCCTTCGTGGGAAGCGTGTCTACCTCTCCTAATGTGGAGCAGGGCAGCACCCAGGTTCCTGCCCCAGTGCACTGTGTTGCAGAGGGCATGACAGCTGGGGTGCCTTGGGCTGCCCAAAATAGCTGTCCCTGGTCCCCCACTGCCTGGCTGCTAGGGAGCTATCCCATGACAGTGCCCAATGGACCTGGAGTAGCTGGAAGCTATCACCATAATGCTCAGCCTGCCACCCACAGGGTGCAGAGCACCCTGGGCTGGGACAAACATCACCACAGGGCCAGTATCCTTGCCATGCCCCGGCATATCCTTGGGCACTCTGCCTGAGGAGGGTGTGTGGCTGTAGCCCTGGGCCTTGTCAAAGTCACCTTTGCCCCCCAGATAGAGATAGCTGGTGCCCGGAGGTTCAGCAGGGCTTGCAGAAATGCTCCCATCTCCTGTTGCAACTTGGCAGCCAGCCAAATGCTGCAGAGTGCGCATCACCCCATCCCCCAACCCCGTCCCCTTCCCCATCGCGTTCCCCTTTTGCCTCAAGTACCTTCCTCTCCTCGGCCTGCCCAGCTGGCTCTTGGGTCCTGGCAAAAGGGGGTGGCGTTGTTGCCCTGCCCGGGGCTGGTGCTGCGTCCCTAGGGAGTGGTGGGCAGGCAGGGACCCAGGCATAAATCACACCTGGCTGCTAAGGCTGGGCTGGGCAGCATCCCTGGGGTAGTGGCACTCCCACAGGGAATGGGTTGAGGGACAAGGCACAACGGCTGCAGCAACCTGGCAAAGCAGCAGCCAGTACTTACCCCCATAGGACATTTGCAAGTCCCTGGAGAGAGGCCCCAAGGCCATCTCCGTTGCATCCTCAAGGGCAGGGAGGAGGACAAGGTACTGTCCACCCAGCTTACCCTGCAGTCCTCCACCCTGCATGACACAGGGGTTTCAGTTCCCTTTGGGGATGTCCATGACGTTTCTCCTCACCCATCCTCTGACTCCAGCTGAAATTCCCTTTAGAGAAATCAGCCAAGCATCCCCATGGAGAAGGGACACACAATGACGCTGTTTGGGCAGGAGCGCTAGGAAACAGCCCATCCCCCTGCAGCTCTGACAGACTACTGCCAGGGTGCTGCTGTGGTCCTGGGCAGGAGGAACTAGTATGGAATTAGACCCATGTAACAGCAAGGCTGTGCAGGCCCAGACCTATGTTGTGGGCATCCTTTGGCTCTGGGCTAAGCTCATCCAAGTTAGAAACCAGCCTGTAAGAGAGGAGTCTGCAGGGAGCCCATACCTGGTACCTGCCATGTGCATGTCTGTGCCTTCATCTGAAACAGCAGCAAGAAGTTCTCATATCAGCACCTTTCTTTTTAGCAGTAAAATACTGAATAGAGCTGTTTTCTTCTAAGGAAATTCTCTAATAGCTCGAATGACTAACCTGGCATAACCCTTTCTACTGACAGGGTCTGCATGGTGTGCCGTGTGTGGACTGGAGGTCTGTTCAATGCTGGGCCACTCAGGGTTCCTGCATGTCAAGGGATCTAAGATTATCTATAGTAGTCACTTTATAATGTGAGCTCTATTAAATAGCATTTAAAATGCCACTTATAGAGTCTGAGTGCCTTTCCCACTGGAATCATGACAATCCAGCACATTCTGGTGCAGAAAGGACACCAACTGCCTCAGGAGTGAAAGTCCCAGAGTGGGAGGGGGCTGCTGGATGGCTCCGTGGTTGAAGCCCATCGACCTCAGGACAGGTGATTTTAAATAGAATTCCTAGTGCTGGCAGAGATGAGCGGGTTCTACGGCTGCTGCCAGCAGGCACGTCCAGACCTGAATGCTGTGGACCCCCTAAGCAGCTGGGGGATCTCCCCGGCACATATACAGAGAAATGGAGGCAGCCGTGCTCATGGACAGAGCTCAGGCGGGACCCAGCCTTGCTCACTGAGGGTCACCTCTCTGCCCGCCTGTCCCGCAGCTCGCCCCGTTCTGTGCAGGGGACCTGGGGGACCTGGAGATGCTGAGCCCTCGCACTCACGGGCAGAGCTGCCAGGGCCCGAAGGGGAGCTGCCGGCAGGAGGAGGAGGAGGAGGAGGAGGAGGAGCAGGGCCGGGAAGGAGCCGCGCTCCCTCTGCGGACAGCTGCTGCTCACTGCAGCCTCCGGCAGAGCGGCGGGTCCCCGATCCTGCCTGGCTCCTACGGCTCTCTTAGGGATGCTGTCCCTCACAGGCGATGGGCACAGCCCGGCGTGGCTCCCTTAGCCCTCGCTGCTGGCAGGTACAAGGGTTTTCTCCCTCTGGAGTGCGTCCCACGCCTGGTGTGTGCCAGTGCTGCCGAGCACCCATCACCCCTATAACCACAATGGCTCGTGTCTCCCTGTGGAGAGCTTGCAGGACCTCCACGTGTAAAGCTGGAGGGGGGGAGAGCAGATAAAATCAGATATCACAGCAGATAAAATTCAGATATCCCTTCTGAGTGTGTCCCCAAGTCTGAAAACAAGCTCTGGGATGTCTGAGGACAGGGATAGGCAGCCTCCGGGCAAGGCCAGGCTCTGCCATGCAGAGCTGCCTGTCCTAGGGACACTCACCCCAGCAAACTCCACCACGCAGCTTTGCAGCTGTTAATGTGACTTGGCAGCAGTAAGGAAAGCAGGGGACAGAAGGGACAGCTGGAAAAGACTGAGAAGGATGGCCCAGGCCTGGGGACGAGTCGGGTACATGGTCCCCATGGCAGGGGGGGGTAGGGGGGAGGTTGGTGAGATGCTGGAGAGATGGACACGCAGGCACTGTTCAGGCTGGCCAGCCCTGAGCTTCCACTGCTCAGAGACAGAGTCGTTTAAGACTTCTTTTGATCTGTGAAGCAGGGATTTTAGGACAAGCTGGAGGTGAAAGGCTTGGTGTCAGAATAGAATGAAGTGCAGCACATTTATGGAAAGACAAGGGGCTGGCTGTCTTTGCTGTCAAGGATAATCACAGGCTGGTGGGCATCACATTTGTCCTGGAGAAACAGCAGAATCTGAGATGGGATCTAATTAATAAAGACTGAGTGGGTAGGGATCCTAATGCACGTTGCCTTTGCCTCGTGTAAACTTGACCTCGCCTGTCCAAAACTATTGAGTCCCTTTCCAAGACGAGGAATTAACTTGTTAAAGGCACTGGGTAGACCAGCAAGGAGTCTGGTAAGATGAGCACGGTGGCACGTCCACATAGCACAGGGATGCGAGTGCTAAAGGGTGCTCGGCTGAGTGTCCATGGCACTGCACAGAGGGTCCACATGGGATATGGGGCAGCCCAGGTCTGTGGGTGCCTGGACGCTGCCCTGTCCTTCACTGCAGGACAGGGGAAATGCCAAACCTCTTCTCTCCAGACGATGCTGTAGCAACGAGGACAGAGCCACACGTGCAGCGGACGGAAACTGTGGCAGCAAAATGCCGCATTTCACCCAAAGCTGGGGGAAGGGGAAGAAGGGGACAGAGGGCCTGGCTGGCAGGGGACCGTGCTGCCTCGGGTCTGAAGGACCGGGAGCGGCAGCTGGGAGCGCCGGGTGTCCCGCTGCCGGCAGAGGGAGGCAGACACCGCGGCGGCGGCGAGGGATGCTCCGCACGGCCCCGGCCAGCCCGGCACCGGCGGCCGGAGGGACAGGAGCGCAGGGGCACAGCCGGCGGAGTCGGGGTGGCACAGCGTGCCCCACGGCCCTGGGCTGCTCCGAGCCTACCTGGCTGAGCTCTGGGCTGTAATTTCGGGATGTAGCCCCAAGATTGTTTCTGACCCAACAACCAGCCTCACATGGCACTGACCACAGGGATAGGAAGGTGTCGGTTTGTGTCAGAGGAGATATGGACCTGCCCCGGTGGCACTGGGGTCCTCACTGCATGAGCATAGAGCCTGTGCCATCATCCTTGGGAATGTCCCTCTGGGGTGCAGCCTCATCCTTTCTTCATGAGAAGTGCTGCTGTCCCCACAGCCGTGCTCCTGTGCCTCACACCCCACAGTGGATGTCAGTCCTAGGGGCTGACAGTTCCCCCCAGTTCCGGGGCACATCTGGTGCTGCTGGTGTACCCACTGCCTGGGTTGGTGTGCCAACGCGGACTGCAGCAGGAGCTCCCCACAGCTGTCAGCACTGGATGGTGCCTGGGTGTGTCCCCAGCTAAATTTAAAGGACTTTGTGGTATAAATATCCTCAGTCATAAATAAACAGAGGCTAGATGTTTATCGGGGCCTTCCTGGCAACCCCGATCCAACATGCCGGGCACCTCACACAGTCTCTGTGGTCCTCCCCAGGCTGTCCCCGCTGCCAACAGCACAGCTTGGTCCTGCACAGCCCTACAGGGACATGGGCACAGGGTCCTGCCCCACACCATGGTCCTGCTCTGATCCCACCAGGCCCTCAGTGATAAAGATCCAGCAGGCACTTGCTTCTCCGGGGATGTTGACTCCTACACTTTGCTGGTGGGAGTGGGGATGGCCCCAGGCCCTGTGCTGTCATCTGCCACCAGCCCTGTTTTCCTGGCACCTTGGGAACAGGTTTGTGTGGGGGCACAGAGGGCTGGGGTTGGCATCCTGGCACCCGCTGTTGCTGGTGTGGGGACCACTGTAGGGACCTGTGCCACCGGTGCTGGAGCTCTGGGGGCTTTAGGCATTCTGGGCCTAGCTCCAGAGCTGGAGCATGGAGTGGCCCAGGGCTGTGCTGGCACTGGCTCTTGGGTACTGACCACCGTGGGACCACTGTGGGTCAAGAGCCACTGCCACCGTTATCGGTGAAGCCTGGACCACAATCAGGGAAGGAATCAGACTACAATGGGGTGGAGTTCAAGGTATTGTGGCGAAGGCCAGGAACACATGAATGGGAGGTGAGGACCAGGCAGAGTGGCAGGAGCAACTTCTCAGCAGTGGCAGAAGGCTCCCATGGGCTCACTATCCATATTTCTCCTAGTTGTTCCTGGACTACTGTCCTGCATCTTGCATGTCTCAGGATGTCCCACTGTTCACTTCCATGGTCCTCACCAACCTGCCTGAGCTATGCTGCACAGCCTTCCTACCCACAGCTCCCATCATGAGGCCTCTGAAACCCTCCTGCTGCACAGAGGGGCTGGACCATCCCTCTACAAGAGCCAGCATCTTCTTTGTACCCCACAGCTGTGCCAGGAGCATGGACTGAGCTGAAGGCGGATGCTCTGAAGGGGATGCTGCTCAAGTCAAGCCCCATTGTGCTGTACTGTGGGGTGGTGTCAAGGTTTAACCCCGGCTGCCAACTAAGTACCACATAACTGCTTGCTCACTTTCCCTTCCCACTCCTCCATCAACGGCATGAGGAGGAGAATCAGGAAAGAACATAAAATAGAACTCATGGGTTATGATAAGAACATCAGCCTGTGGGTATGCTGAGCTGTCATCAGGTTGGCCGCACCTTGCAGAGGTGTGAGGGGAAACCTCTGGCACATCCGCTCCTGGTAAAAGGTCACAAGAACTTGCCCAGAGCTGGTCCCCAGCACTGTCAAACCGTTCCTGGCTAGCTCAGTTCCATCCTCCTCACCATCTGCAGCCCAAGGTTAATGAGTACCTCCAGGGTACACAACTGGAGGGTCATTAAACAGCAGTCGAACAAGATGGGGCTGCCAGCAGCACTCGAACAAAGAGGGCTGATTCACTGTTTGCTCTGCAACAATATTTACCATGGCCGGCAGTGAGGGAATGTTTGTGCGGGACAGGACGGCGAGGTGACACGGGGACCAGCAAGGGAGCGTGACAGTGCCGGGTAGAGGGCCGCTCACACTGCTGCAGTCCTGCCCGCTGCAGGTAGGGTGCCTGGCATGGCCACCTGTGCCCTCGGCTCAGCAGGGTGTCCCTGTGTCCCCCTGGTGTGACTGCTCACCCTGGCGAGCCAAAGCCACCTCCATGGGTGCCCAACCTTCCCCTTGCTAGCAGCCTGTTCCAGCATCCTTGCTGGCATGTTGTCCTCATCCTCTCAGCCTGTTTCCCAGCGAGGCAGGGAGCTGGGGACAAGGACAACAGGGATGGATGTACCTGGCTGAAGGTGGGCAAAATCCTCCCCAGGAGACCCTGGTGTGAAGCTGCTTGTGGCTCAGGTGTGGCTGAGAGAGATGCTGTGAGGGAACCTGTCTATTCACCGATCCTCATTTGTCTCCTTTGCTGTCCTCAGAAAGCCAGTGCTTTCAGGGTTGTTTGCTGCTCAGCTCACTACTTAATTAGCCCTGACTGAAGATGTGTCACATGCTCAGACATACGTGTACACACACACAAACACACACACACATGTGTTAGTGTGTACTCAGCAGCCTGAAGGCCAGGACACCCATAGAGGAACACACTGCCTCTCCTGGGAAATGCTAAGACATGAGAGGTGTTCAGCAAAGACGCTGCTTCATGCCAGGGCCTGCCATGCAGCCGGCTTCCCTAACACAGCAGTGATGGGCTGGGGCACGCAGGCCATACCCTCCCCATGAGCCCTCCAGCCGCTCTGGCTCCCAGCCCTCTCAGTACTGCGTGGCACAGCCTTTTTCCAAAGTAGTGCATATACCTGGGGCCTCTAAGCACCCCAACAGGATCATGCCCTCACCCATATGCCGGGACGGGAACTGCTGGTTCCAGGCTGTTGGTGGCCAGTAGCTGGTGGGATCGTGAAGCACCCTCCAGCTCATTCCAGCATGGGCACCTGGAGTAGGGGCAGTGCTGGCTGTGGTGGGCGTGCATATTCAGCTGCAGGGTGGGTGAGCAGCTGGCACCAATCCCAGCTTCCTCCCCAGCATCTCATCAGAGATGGACTCATGTCTGTGAGGCAGAGGGGACCCATGTAGATACGGCAGCACCGAGGGTGCCCTGCCTGGTGAAAGGTGCTGCCCATGCTGCCTGTGCAGGCTCACAGTGCAGCAGCCCACGTGCACACCCCTCCCTGCCCCTCTGGGCTCTGCATCCTCCTGGGCTGAGGGCGGAGGGGGGCAGATTCCTTTCCAGGTGGAAGATTTCTCTCCTCAGGAGCAGTGAATTATCCCCAGCCTGTTGCACGCAATCTGTCTGCCTCTCCACTCTCCTGCTTGCCAGGTTGCAGGCACAGCACCTGTCCCATGCGCTGGCTGCACCAGGGTCCCACCACAGGGTCCTGCCTCTGCACACCATGTCCATCCTGGGTTCCCCACATCCTTGCAGCTTCACAGGGTGCAAGACCCCAGCAGGGCTGAAGTATGACCAAATACCGGCTATGTGACCTTGGCTAAAATGGAGACCAACACCTCCATCCCCCAAGGCCTGAGAGCACCCTCAGCACATGTAGGAGTGGGAGCCAGTCCTACTCTTCTCCTGGTTCTGTCCTGGCCTCTTCCAAGTGCAACACCCAGTTCAGCCCATACAAGAACCAGACCCTGTTCCTGGCTTCCAGCAGCCATGGGCTCCAATGTGTCTCCCAAACAGTGCTGCCTGATGTGTCCTCATGCTGGCCCCTGCACAGGTGAGCAGCATGGAGGGCAACTGGCCTGACGTGCCTCTGCAGCCTGTGGTGCTCTGGCCCAGGGTGAAGTGAGTTGGAGCCTGCTGTCCAGGCATCTGTCCCATCCTGGGTAAACCCTGGCCACTAGAAATGTGGTGTCCCAAGACAGGACCTGATAGCTGGATGAGTTTCCCAGCTGGGACCAGGATCCTCAGGCATGGGATGCCCCACAGCTGACACACTGGGCCTGGGCATCTGAACTGGAGCCAGGACTCTCGGGTCCCCAGTCAGGCTCCGGCAGCTGAGGCGTCCCCTTAGCAGGACACTACAGATGAGTGGGAACAGCCAGGACTTGCTGAGTTCAGACTTTGGTACCCACTCTTTGCCCGGGGCATCCTCATCCCCCTGCCTCTGTTGGGAGCAGGAGCAGAGGGGACAAAAGTCTGTCATTACCTGGCCCAGGGAAACCTCCTGTGCCCAGAGCCAGCCCCCTGCCCTGCTAATCACATTTCCCTCATTATCCAGCCCTCATTCAGTCCTGATGAAGGGGAACAGCAGGGGATCCAATTAGAGACAAAATGACAGGCCAGAGCAGGGATCCTGTTCTACCTGTCCTGGCCCCAGGCAAGCATCACTCATGGGCTGAAGGCTCTGGTGGGACAATGTGGGAAACAACAGGAGAGTGGTGGGTTTGTTTGGTTCTTAGTGTCCAGCACTCTTGCTCTGGACACTGATCTGATGGCACTAGAGTCAGGAGAGGAGTCACAGGTACTGCCCACGTGCTGCTTCAGGGAATCTGCAGATCCCTTTATGTGTGTGCCAGGCATGTACAGCCCTATGCACAGGTGTGCCAGGCTCTGACACCCTCAGGAATAGGTTCCTCCAGTGATGAAAATTGCTGCTGTCCCTTCTGGGGCAATGCACTCGGCTTCCTTGCACCACAGCAGGTCTCTGCCAGTGGCTGCGGTGGCAGACCTGCAGCCCAGATATGCACTAAAGGTGCAGCCTGGCCCTTAGCACAGCCCCATCCCTGCACCTCCACCCAACTGCCCTGCGGAGTCCACAAGGTCCTTTGGGCCTCTCTAACGTGGCCTTCCCTGAAGCCATTCCCCAGGATACTTGTGGGGCTGGATGGGACCACATAAGCTGGACATATCCTGGCTCTGCTAGGGCACCCTGACTTGTCAATAGCCCTGAAGTCTGAGTCCCTAACGCTGGTGCATCCTCACCCTCCAGTTGCCAGCTAGGAGAGGATACAGGGCAGGCTGCAGAAGCCCGGGTTGGGAAGGGTTACAACCACAGAAAGACAAGGTTCCCAGCACCTTCCCAGCAGGAACTACCGGGCTCATTAACCAGATGTCTGTGACAGGGGTGGAAAGGACTTCATTAGGGATGGAGAGTAGAGCTCAATGGCCCAGCCTCTAGGCACTAAGGGGCTCTATCCCTCCTTGATCTGGCTTCTCTTGCCGAGGATGAAACCCTGACTCAGCAGTAGGGCTGGTCAGCCCCAGTCCTCCATCCCTTGGGCTGAGCCAGTGATCCCCACTTCATTTGCCTCCTGCCCCTGGTGCCCCGTGCAGTGGCTGGTGGGATACCACAGCCAAGGGGCTCCTGGAAACACCAGGAAGGAAGAAAGTCCTTTTTCCCTCAAATGGGGATGCAGCCCCTGCATCTTGCAGGGTACCAGAGGGAACTTCTAGCCTGGGGCGCCTCTGCATCCCTGCAGGGGGATCTTCCCAATAGGACCATGCTCTCGCCATGAAGAGCTGTGGGTAATTACAGACCCTGGCAGAAATGCTAATCACAGGTTGTGGGAATAAATGGAACAGGTCCGAGTGCCTGAGGGCCTGCACTTCCCCTGCCCCAGCAAAGAGCCTGCGTGCCCAGGAGGACACAGAACCACAGCCTAGCATGGCTTGGGGGACATGTGCCCAGGGCTGTCCCCTGGCTGTTAGGGACACTGAAATGGACCTGGCATTACCACAGTACCTGAGCTGCACATTCCAGCTCTCCCCAAAGGATGCTCTTGCAGTGTATGGGGTTGGGCAGGGTGGATGGCTCAGTGTCCACAGCTTCTCTGGGGCTTAACTCAATATGTCTTTTCTGCCACACTTTCTGCTTCAGTTTCCCCATGTGCAGAAGGAGGGGTAGGCAAGCAGGCATGTGAGCTGTCCTGCTGCCAGGGTAGGAGTGGTGGCATGGCCAGAGTTACCCTGCGCAGGCTGCAGGGACAGGACAGCAAGGCACAGCAGGGCTCAGCATGGCAAGAGGCTTCCATCAGCGGCCTGTGGCCATGACTACACCCTCTGCTCAAAACTGCATCCTTACCCCCGGCACGGAGCTACCAGTGGCTCCAGGCAAGGAAGGGATTTTCCATGGGCAGTGTGAGATCTTGCCTCTCCCCAAGGCTGATCATCCCCATATGGCCGATACCATCCCGCACAGTGGGAGGGACAGCCGAGCTCACCGGAGCCATCCCAGCCCAGCTCTGCTTGTCCAGCTCCCGGCCCCGGGCAGCCCTTGCTCTCCTGCCCAGCACCGGGAGGTGCTCATGGCCACCAGCACCGCTCCTCCCGGCACGTCCTACAGCCACAGCGGCGAGCAAGCGGCGCCCGCGCTGCCCGCCCGAGCCTGACTCGCCCAGCCAGTCCAGCCGCCCCAACCGCCCGGCAGAGGCGGCAGCTTTGTCCCCGTGCCTCCCGCCCTGCCGTGACTCAGTGCCCGCCCGCAGCCGGCTCTCGCAGCCCAGCTGCCTCACCACCCCCCTCAAATCACCCAGGCAGGGAGCTGGCCAGCACTGGGGAGGGATTCTGAAGCCAGGGCACGGAGGTGGAAAGGCAGGGCAGCAGCCAAGGAGATGTGTTGCCCCACCTTGGTGCTCCAGGAACTTGTCCATCCGGATGGGGAAGAGGAAGGTGCCAAGCAACCATCCGGGAAATCGCAGCAAGACCCAACATGACTGGCCTGACAGGCTGGGAAACAGCCGGAAAGAGACAGCCTGGCCCCTGTGTCACAGCTTGGAGCCACCGCTGTGGGGAGAGGCACCAGGAAGGGCTCAGGGCTGCTCCCCAGCCACCTGCTTGCACGAGAGCTCGCTGGCTGCTGGCACCAAATGAGCCAGCGGTGCTCTCTGGCACACTGCTGAGTGCTGAGAGTTGCTGCTGTGGACACTTGCACATGTGCGTGTGGCACAGGTGGACAGACACACCTGACATCATGTGCACCTTGCAGTGCACATGCCACCCACATGCACGGCTCCTACACCCCCTTCTACACTGTCCTTCCCAGGATCAAGGCACATGCCTGGATATATATCCCACAGGCCTGTACAGGCCTCCTCACACTCCTCCAGACGTGCTGTGCATTTGTCGCTATCCCCCCCCACATCCGCACCACACAAATGCCCCCATGGGAATGCATGTACCCCTCACTCGCATGCACACCCTGCACATGTATATACATGCCTACGCAAGCCCTACACATGCGTACATCACATACACACCCACCATATCCGTGCATGCCTGGGTGAGCCCAGACCCCACACCACGTATCCCCCCGCATTCCCCACACTCCTCGCACATGCAAACCCCCGTGTGCCCACTCACCGGCCCCCTTCACCTCACTCCTTCCCTGGTCTCTGGCCACGTGGGCTCAGTTTGGGCTCACGTGTGCCTGCACATCGCATGGGGATATGGACACATGGCCCACCACCACGAACACCCAGAGACCACACAGACTCCTGCCACACATCCCCATGCTCCTGTACATCCAGCACTCACACTGATTCCCCTCCTGGCTGCTCCCCCAAGGGTTGTCTCACTATGGGGCTGGTGGGGTGCTATGGTGTGCTGATCACCCAGACTCCTCCACCCATGTGGCCACGCTGCCCTGGGCTCAGCCATGGCTTGGCAAAGTCACTGCACACACTGGCACTGCTGTGAGCCAAGGGCCCCACGGTGGGGTGGGAATCATGTCCATGCTGGGGGTCACACATCACTCTGGTGATGGGTCTTGGCAATCCCTGGTATACTTATGCCAGGCTCCACAGTGGACTGAAGAGACAGGTGATGGGAGAGGCACGTGCACTCCTTGCTGACAGTGAGCAATCCCGAGGTGCTGCCAGGGGGTTGTGGGTGGGAACCCCACACATCTCTCCCTCTGCACCCCACCCCCACAGCCAGCACACAGTGCCTGTAGTCAAGTGCTTCCCATGTGCCTGAGCCCTGGTCATGGCTACTTTTGCAAATGCCAGTCCAGGCCCAGGGCTGGGGGGTGGCACTGCTGGCATGTCTGGATGGGGACATGGGACAGTGCACATGGTGCTGAGCAGGGGCCGGGGCTGGGGCCGGGGCCGGGGCAGGCTGGCTGTCAGCAGGGTGAGGTTGCTGGCAGCACTGCTGCACTCTTCGAAAGAGTCAAGCACCACGGTGAGCTGAGACAGGAGGTTAGTGATGCAGTGCCTGGAGCTGGGGAGCTGGGGAGTGTTGGCAGAGGATGCAAACCCCTTCCCTGGGATGCCTGAGGCAAAGAGTACAAAGGTGGGTGCTCCCCATGGGATGCAGGACCTCCAGCATAAAGCTTCCCCACAGCAAGGCAGGAGCATTTGTGCAATTCTCCTGGGGTCAAGGGTGGGAAACTCATCTCTGAGGCAGGGGAGAGCACCCTGGGGCAAACACACAGATAGGTGCCCATCACCTTGCATGGAGCCATCCACAGCCACTGCCAGCCAGACCGCTGGCACAGCCAGGCACAGGTACAGGTTTTGGCAGCAGAGGTGTCGATGACTCAGAGTGGGGCAGAATGTGGAAAATGCAGCCTGGCCACAATGCCGCGTGAGATGCAGGCAGGGCTGGGCCTGCCAGCGGCCGGGCTCCAGCGCCGCGTGCACCACGCTGGGTGATGGATGCGCGGCCGGGGCAGCGAGGGCGCCTGCTGACGAGGCACCGCCAGGGCCCTCATTACCTGCGTGGGCCACGAGGACAGGCTCAGCTCGCCCTGCTCCGCAGTGTTGAGCAAGCCTGCGGGAAGCTGGCATGGTGCGGCTGCCCACACATCCCACAGCAGCAACCTGCCAGGATGCTTTGGGAGCCCAGGGGCCACCAACAAAGCTCCAGCAGCGCTGCGCTGGAGGTGGTGGTGGGTGACAGCTCCAATGGTGATCACCAGCATGTGGGCTGGGTGAATCGATGCTGCCTGGCCTTGCAGGGTGGTCAGGTGTGGGGAGTAGGGACCCCACCTCCATGTTTTTGTCCCCCACTGTGATGTGCCACTGCCCTGGTGCCCATGGATCCTGTCTGTTTTCACACTGCACTGTGATACCTCAACCCAGCCCAGCCCTCCCCAGGTGTATTTGCTCCCAAACAGACATCATGCTGCTGGAAGAAGCTGCCCAAGGACTCTTCAGTCCTCCTTGGGTGTCATTTGGAGGTGGCATGGGCTGTTCTCTGATCCCAGGTGCCTTCAACCACCCCAGGACAGGCAAAGAATAGTCCTGGAGATCAGCTATTGCTGGTAAGACCAGAAGCACTGGCATTTGCAGCTGATGTTGCCTTTGGCCAGGGATGGAGACGGCAGCAGTTCCTGGGTGGCCAAATTCTTCACCTAGGGTAAAGCTTGCGAGTCCCTCTGGGCAGGGCCAGTGCGTGTCCAAAGGGAAGTGACCAAGGGATTTAATGCCGCAGGGAAAGGAAAATGCTGCAGAGAGGTGGATCCCAGACGGTGGCTTTCCTGAAGCATCCCAGAATCACAGGCAGGACTTGGGCTGGCAGCAGGGATAGGAACGAGGCTGGCTGCAATCCATTTAACTATGGTGTTCAGTCACTGGGTCAAACACCAGCTGAGTGAGGCCATTGACTTAGCGACACGGGCTGAATCCAGGCTGCAAAGTGTAAGGGGGTCTGCTGGCATCTGCTACTTAAGACTGTGCCGATGACCCCATCTTGGACAAGGGACAAGTCCTTGGGGTCCAGGTGGGGTGCACATAGTGTCCAGAGATTGGATTTGAGGGGAACAGCCATGTGACACTTGCCTGCTTCTCCTCTCCTAAGAAGGGACAATTTGAAGAAATAAAAACCCAGGGGCAGAGGGGTTCAGGAACCAGGGAGCACTCCCGGTGGTGTGGCCTCAGGGCCATGGAGGTGTTTACAGGGAGGACTGGTTTGGATATCTGGAAAAGATGGTGAGAGTCAAGAGGTGAAGCTCTAGCTGGGGTAGGAACATCTGGGGACAGAGAGCACCCTCTGGACTACAGGCAGTGAAAGGCGGGAGAGCAGGAGGCTGTGGGGTCAAAGTGACTCAGGTGCGAGTCACAGCCAAAGAAAAGGTGAGATGCTTGGATCTGACTGACCGCAGCTGACTCAGAGTTTCCACCTCTTCCAGAGGGTGACCACAGAGAATGGCCAGGGACCATTTGGTACCCCCTTTGCATGGAGGCAGTGTTGGGAGGAGGTGGCAATTGCACCCCGATGCCTTTGGGAACCCAGAGTCCAGATTTGTGGTGGGGAGCAGCACCCACCGACCCCCCAGGACATCTACCCAGTGTCGGTTCTGGGGGAATCCCAGCAGAAGCCCAGCAGCTAGCCTGGGAACCTGGGCTGAGAGCCCATAGCTTCCTGGAGTGCCTAGGCAGAGGCTGTTTGAATTAAATAGGAGAGATTTCCCCCTTATTAGCAGGCTATTAATCACATTCAGGTTTGGGGTTTTTTTTTTTTTTTTTTAAATTGAGCTGTTGCACAACAGGTTGAGTAACAGCCTAATAACAGGCTGTAAATCTCAGTTTGCTTTTGGGAGATTACAGATGTTAATAACAGATAATGACCCACAACTCACGAGCTTCTTCTCTCCCCCACCTCTTTGATCCCTCTGCTCCTCCCCTCACTGTACCTAGCCTCCCAGAAGGGCTGCAGGGAGACCCCCAAAAATGCAAACCATCCTGTAATCCCCCATCACCACCACCCCGCAGAGCACACCCCACCAGTTCCCACCAACCACAACTTCTGCAGCTCCCAACCATCACCTGTGTTGTCACTCCACACTTCTCTGGAGCGCTGTTTTTGGGGTCCTTGGCTCTGTGCGCTGGTTCACGCAATGCATCTTTAGCCGTGGGAGTGTAGGGAGAAGTAAAGCATTGGTGCCTCCACTTTCTTGTCTTTGCATCAGTGCTCCTGTAGACTGTGGGTCCTGGCTGGGAGCTGGGTGCCTGCAGGACTTGTGCAGGACACTTGGGTCAGGCAGGGCTCAGCCCCAGCCCCCAGCCTGCTCCTGCCAGACCCCAGGCATCATCCCATGTCCTCCCTGCTGCAGTGTGGGGGGCCGAGCCTCATGCACACTCAGGGGCTGCTCTTGGACTTGCTGCCACCGGGGATGTGGCAAGACCAGAGCACATCACGCGCTGCAGTAGGCTGTTGCTCTGTAGAGACCCGCTTGCTGTCACAGCAGCTGTGCAGGGGAGTTAACTCTACGGAACCTCCTGGGGAGGGTTCCAAAGCCAGTCCCCTCCCCACCTCCTGCCTACTGCCTTTACCCCTACCTGGCCCATCTGCCCCTCCCAGACCCACCACCCCTTTCCCAAAATGGTAACTTACAACTGGGACACATCTCAAGGTGACTTTCCGTTCTCCGTGGATGCATGCAAACGTTCCCTGCATCCTTCCCCCAGAATGCACACATCTCCACAAGACCTGGGGCAGCTGGGTGAGGTGTTGGCTGAGTAGGGCTCGGCTCAGCCCCAGGTACTGCTCTGGGGACAGGAACAGTCCCAACAGGACTCCCCCTCTCCCTGTCTCATGCACTGGCTGGGAGCAGGAGGATGGAGGGACCCTGTGGAAGGAATTTGGGATTCCCCTCTAGAGGGTGGAAAAACAGGGAAAAAGGAGTGGAGGATGACTTTCCTTTCCCCTGGTCCTTAATCTGGCACCACCAAGCCAGGGCACAGGAACAGGGTGTCAATGATGCAGCCATGGCCATGGGGCTTGAGGTCCCCCAGGCTCAGGGGATATCCCCCACGGGTGGCAGCCAGCCCTGCCAGCATCCTTCCCAGCACCCCAAAGGATCTGGGCCCATGGAAGGAGCAGGGGCTGGCAATAGCAATGGGATGGGTTGCAGGAGGAGTCATCCAGCAGGCAGGGCTGGTGAGGGTGGTGAGTCACTGCCAGCTTTCCCTGCCAGGGTGGGACCGCCGCAGCCACTTGGCATCCCGCTGGTTGCACTGGGAGCACCAAACCACCAACAGGCATGCAAAAACACCACTTTGCCCCAAAAGTTCACCCCCCAGCATGCGGGGGGCAGCTCTTGACCATGCCAGGAGCCCATCCCCATCTCCAGCAGGCCAGATCAGACATGGCTCAGCCAGTAGCGAGGCCCTATCCCTTGTCCAGGCACTTGAGGGCCCCTACCCTGCTCCTTGCCAAAGGGTGCAGACATTTGGAGGGTGCTGTGTTCCCCTGAGGCCAGGCAGACCCCAGTGCAAGCTCTCCTGCCGCACTGTGTGTACCCAGGCGCTGTGTACACATCAGCACCATATGGCAACGGTCTCTGGCGCCACGAGCCGGGTATGGAGAAGGATGGGGAAGCAGCTGTGTTTGCCATGAGCGGTGACTGATGGCCAGAAGCCGTGGGCCAGCGCCCTGGACGGCACCGAGCCAGCGCAGCCAGCCCCCGTGTGCCTCCAAGTAGGTGTCCTCACGTCCCTCCAGGAGCACTGTGCTGTCCCTTCAGCAGACATAGACCCTGCCTAGGAAAGCTGTAGCCAGGAGCCCATCCAGGCGGGGCATAGTCTCCAGTACCTGTCTATGGCAAGGATTATGCAGTGACCCAAGGGGGCTCTAGGATCTGCCTGAGCAGGAGGAGTAGGGCCAGCAGCCCATATGGTGTGGGAACACCCAGTGCATGTCTCCGTGTTCAGGGATGGCTCAGGTCTGTCCTGCCTGCAGGTGCAGTGTGATGCCACCTTGGGCAGTGACCTCTCTACTCTCAGGGAAGGTTCTCTGTGGTGACCCTGGGGGTGCAGAGGATGAGCAAGGAGGAAAGCACTTTCCCAAGAGAAGGACATGCTGGTTGGTCTGCAAGTATGCCTTGGAGGATGTAGCAGCCACAGCCAGGACATTCTGAGGTGCTGGCTGAACCACCCAGCTGAGCCTCCAGCATCCAGCACCCTGTTACGTGGATGCCAGGCAGCACTCTCCCTGTCGGTACGTGGCACCAGGGCTGCAAGTCCTTTCTCTAGGGACACATTTCAGAGGGATGAAGATGGTGCCACTCCCTGGTGCAGAGAATGTGGGCCAGGGCTGCCTCAGCCAGTTTCCTTTTGGATGTTATTAGTAACCCCATTAATGAGTCACAAAGTTTGTGGGTGCTCCTGCCCTATGCTGGCCCCATGGTTCCCTCAGGTCAGTGGTGGGGGCTGTGGCCCCCTCCCCAGTCTGTCCATGGCCACGTTCCTCCACAACATGCATGGGGACAAAAGAAGTCCTATAGGGAAGGAAACCACAGCAGTGGGGTGCTGGAGTGGCCAGGCTGGATGGGGCTTTAAGCAGCCTGGTCTAGTGGAAGGTGTCCCTGCCCGTGGCAGGTGGGTTGGAACTAGATGGTCTTTAAGGTCGCTTTCAACTCAAATCATTCTATGATTCTATGAGAGGGGAGCAGGCAAGGATGCAGCAGTGGCCCCATCCTGCACTCAAGGAGAGCTGGTGGCCCTTCATCATCCCTGTTCCTTGGACTTCCCCCAGCCACGGCTCCTCAGGAGAGAGGTGACAGCCACTCCGGCAGTGATGAAAGGTGGCCGAGGGGAGGTTTGTGGCCGGGAGGCTGCTGTAAGGGAGCCGGGGATCTTTGATGTGCAGAGCCCCGGCCCCACTGATTGCATTAGCGGGTTTAGTGCCCGAGCAGGCTCCCAGCCCCGCTATCAGGAGCAGACGAGCCGCTAAAGGGCCCAGCTCCCATTTTAGATGCAAATGACCCTGCAATTGTGTACTTGGAGGGCAGAAGAATCCCCGCACATCACCGTCAGTGGAAGCAGACCTGGCTGGAGACTAAAACTTCCAGATGGCTGGAGTGGCCCGTAATGGTCCCACTGATGGCTCCGGTGCGGGGTTCCTTCTCGGAATCAGCCTCTTTACGGGAAGTGCAGATTCCCGGAGCAATCTCCTACCAACTGCACCGCCAGCCGGGGCTGCCTGCATGTTCCCGTGCCTGACACTAATGTCCCCGGGGCAGGCGGCCCGTGCTCCTGCCCCGGCTTTGAAGTGCATCAGATTGGGCTAGTGGGAAGGTACAGCCACCTGACCCACACCGAAGGGCTGGAGGAGGCGATTCCCCTTCCCAGGGAAGAGATGGTGTGGGGGAGGTAACCAGGCATGGCTGGGTGCCCCCAAGTCCCTGTGTCCGCTGTGGCCCCGTTTGCACCAAGTGAATTGGAACAGGCTTACTGGGGCAAAGCCAGATTCAAGTAATTTTAGGGGCATCCTGGCTTCCTAAATCCGAGGGCTAAGAGTGAGTTTGGGCCACTAGGATGTGGCAGCCTTGGGTGGGGGGTGAGCTGCCCACCAACACATGGATCCTATCCCCCACCCATGGGCTGTAAGTTTGTGAGGGCAGGCTCCGCCAATGGCTTGGTGTTGGAGAAAGCCTGTTGGGATGCAGGGCTGGGCTCTCTCCATGTGATCCCTTGCCCGCTGACCCAGGAACAGCCCAACAAATAGTCCTGTGGAGTCCCTCAGCTCCGTGGAGAGAGCTCCACAGTGCCACAGAACCTCACTTCAGCCCCTTAGAAACTCTCCCTGTGCCTCGGCATCCTCCCCTTCAGAGCAGAGGAAGGGATGCAGGGTCATGCATGGGGGGCAGCAGTGTGGCCAGGGTAGACTTACAGCTTCTAAACCCCTGAGATCCCTTCTCCGCTCCCTTCAATTCTTCCTATCCCAAGCTGTGGGCAGAGCAGCCTCCTCACCATTACATGTGCCATGATTTCAGTCAGGCCTCATTCATGTTACGTGTCTTGGAGGAGAGATTAATTTAGGGTAATCATTCCTGGGAAAGCCCCCAAGCTCCCTACACCTCACAGTACATAGGATGCTGGGGGAGACAGGAGGGACCGAATCAACATGGTATGGAGCAGGGGACCTCGGTATCCTGCACAGTGCCTCGTGGTCACTGCAATTTTCCAAAACAAGAGGATAGGCGGGCAGGTGCACAGGACACAACCTCTATGTCCGTTCCTGTAAAACCATATGGCTCTGCTTTGATGTAGGTGGAAAATTCCTTGTTTGGCTGTGAATCTGTGGGGCTGGAGACTCCAACATTCGCTGCGCTCAGTGAGGAATTAAAAGGGTGTTTTTTGGGAAAGATTTTTCCACTCTTGACTGGGGAGGTGACATCCGAACTTTATTTTCCTTTCCACGCTGGGACATGTGCCAGTGGGGCCAACTAGTCCCTGGGGAGCCACGGGACACAACACTGAGCTCACACGCGGGAGGCAGTGGAGGAGCGGGACTGAGGCGCGTCAGGGAAGATGGAGCCAGGGAAAATGGAGGCCACTAGAGGTTGGGTTTGGGCTTGAGGCTGTTTGCCCGTAGCCAGAACACGCGCTGAGGTTGGGCAGGGAGCCGGCTCGGCTGTGGATTTTAAAATAGAACCTTGCCTGCCAAGGACCCTCCTACTCTGCCACGGGCTGGGTGGATCCTGGCCCTGCTGTGCACCTTGTGCTGCTGGCGAAGTGCTGCATGCCTGGCCGGCTCCTCTCCAGCGCTGCAGCTGCTGCAGGGCCGGGAGGCAGGGAGCGGTGTGCTGACTGTGCCTGCCACACGCCTGGCCGTGGCCGTGCATCAGCTCAGCTCGGGGACAAGCAGCCTGTGGCCACCCCCAGGCACTGTCCGGCCAGAGGACACTTATGCCCAGCCATCCTCTGGGCAGAGGGCTGGGCTCCAGCTGGAGAGGAGCATCCCCATGTCCTGGCATTGTTCCCAGCAAATGAGTGTTCCAGGCATGATTCACCCAAGTGGTCTCTGCTTGGGACCACATTTGTGGGATGGCACTGTCCCTTCCACCTTCTTCCCACAAGGCACTGGCTTAGGGCAGGAGCAAATAGGGTATGCCATATCAGAGCCACCCAGGGAGTGAGGAAGAGAGTGGGGCATGAATTCCAAGTCTGGGAAAGCTCAGGCTTCCCCTGGACTCTGTCCCAGGACATTGGCCCACTATCCCACAGGTTGCAAAAGGCAAATAGGTCCCCTCTGGAGCAAAATCTTATGAGAATCAACCCTCCAAGAAACCTGGTGCCCTGCCAGCCCTGTGGAAAGCTGGGGGATTGAAAGCTGTAATAAGGATCTTCCTTTGTCTTTTGGGATGTGTGTGCTGCTCTGGGGGGACACCTGTAGCCAGGCACAGGCTCTGCTGGAGTTGGGGTGCGGTGGCCCCTCACTTGACTGCCTGTGGCACTGCGTGTGCACACTCCTCTGTGGATGAGTTTGCGAACGTCCTGGGGATTATGCTCACACCGTGAAGGTTCAAAGCTTCATGGCTACTCCAAGGCAACCCCTCTCCATCCCCAAAAATGACAGTTGCCCCAGGGAAGGGGAGGGTGGCATTCTGGCTCTGGGTCTGCAGCAATCCTTCTTCATTCCTCTCCTGCCTGAATTGACTTATGTCTATCCATCCTTGGACAATGAGCACCCAGAGGTCCCCTCCATCCCCACTGTCCCCAGGACACACGGGCAGAGCCAGCACTGCCAGGGAAGGTGACGCAGCTGGTTCTCTCCGAGTGACTCATGCTAAAATACATGACGTTCACCATATTTCAGGGCTTTCAGCTTGGATGAGAAAAACATCAGGGCATAAGAAAGTTTCTTTGCGAACTGCTTTTAAAGCACTGGAGGGACTTCTCCTCCGACTCGCTCACACTCTACATTTTTGGGGGACAAAAGTAGCCCTTTTAACAAACAAATCTTTGTGATTGTTTATATCATGGAAAGACGATTAAGTAACATGTTTTGCCTTGACTTATTAAAAAAAAACAAACCCCAAAAGACCATCTGGGTCCATCCCAAGCAGCTCCTGGCTGCAGACAGTGAACAGCTAGTGCGTGGCACTTCAGCTGGACATGCTGACTCCACCACGTCCTCCCTTCACCTGGCCCCTTCGGCTGAGCTTTTGTGTCAGGCCAGGGAGCCATGTGGCCACTGTGCCCGCTTGCTGCCTGCCTGCCCACAGGGCCATGCCGTGGCCATACCCAGCAGCACTGCTCATCCCGGCACGGCTCTCCCAGCAGTTCAGTGTGGTTTCGCTGCTGCGTTTGCTCGCAGGGTTATCTGCTCTGGAACTGGTGTTGGTTTTGGCACGAAGCACCGGGACCACACCTACTATTTAAATACCACAGCCAAGGGCTTGGAGGGGGAAAAAAAAAAAGGGAAAGAAAGAAAACGAATATGAAATATTTGTTGCGGTTTGGAGATACACACACACACGTACACACAACACAAACACACCAGCCTGGCTCCGGATCGCTGGCAGTCGAGGAAGGAAGACTCCGGCTAAGATTGTCTTCAAAACCACCCTGGTGGCAGAGTCTGCTGAAGGGAAACCCTTTGGGCCAAAATTAGTACCTGCCACATGCCAAGCTGGAGCGTGCACTGACCTGGGCTGGGGAAGCCGGGGCAGCCCCAGCAGCACGGCTGGGGCCAGGGAGCCATGCCAGCCCTTCCCGGGTGGCTGCTCTTCCGCCAGGCTACAAAAAGCTGGGGAAAGGGTGCAAGAGATGGAAATCCCCAGGAAGGCAGCACTTGTGGGGATGGGAGGCTTTTTCCACCACAACATCATGGAATCTTGTCCTAGAAATGCCCATCGAGGTGGCAGCACTTGCAGTGAGTCTGGGAATGGAGACAAGCAGCGCTGCTGTTTGGTGCTGGCTTGGGATAAATGGGTACCCATTAGCTAAGGATGGGCTGCGGCTGGAAACAAGGAGGATAGATGACCCATGGGAGCAGATGTCCTCCTTGTGACAGGTCTAGCTGTACCCTTTCCCCATGTCGGACCTAGTGAGGCAGCTTCTGGCATGAAGCCACAGCAAGGTAGCCCAAGAGGCGCTGGGTGGCTGTGACACACCGTGCCATGCTGTGCCATGTTGTGCCACGCAGTGAGGCCTGCCGAGGCGGCTGGGGCAGGTGGATTACGGCACCTTCCTTTCCGCAGGCCCCTTCGTGGAGAAGTTTTCCTGATGATCTCACTGGATGCACATTTCTAAATCGTTTGGTTGATTGTTTCATCATCGGAGGTCAATTAAAGAGAAGCTGAGTTCCTGTCGCCCAGCTCCGAACCCCTTCACTGCCAGAGCCCCAGAACAAAGGGAGGAATTGGGCTTGGGCTCAGCAGCTTGGATTCCCATTTGATTATTTCCAACAAGGGAGTGAATCTATTTTGGAGACGGTATTCCCAGGGGATGAGCTCACCGGCGCAGAGCATAAGCAAAGCTGGGGATAAAAAAAATGTAATACAGCCTTTTGTAATGTGTTGGAAACCTATTTACTACCAGGAGGCTGGGTAATTAAATACCACTTCCTGGAGCAGAATGAAGCAGCCCTATGTAATGCCTGTGCAGAGGGGTTTGCTCTCAACACAGGGTAGCCACTGATCCTGCCAGACACTCCACAAGTGTGGTGGGTGGGAGGATGGGAGGATGCACTTTTGTGGGCTGCTTCTGTAAAACCACTGCAGCAGCCACATGTGGCTGACTGTGATTGATGCCGGCATCCTGTGCCATAGTGGTGGCCTTGGTGCAGTGTCCCAGGGGCATGGGATGGTGGCAGGATGAATTTTCCATGCAATGTGCTGTGGTGCGTGATTCACACTGGCAGGGTGGCTCTGGGCAGATAGCTGCATAGAAGGAATAACAAAATCAAATGACTTGGAAAACAGTTTCCACAGAGAGTTCTCCAGCTCCCTGCTTGTTCTACTGTCCCCTGGGCTGTCCACCACAGCCTCACACCGAGCTGTGTCCCCGTAGGTGCCAGTGACTCATGGTGCAGACCGTTCACTCAACCCCATCCCACAGCTCCCATTGGAAAATTCTTCCCCCACTGGGGCAGCAGTGCCCGGATACTGCAGCCACACCACTGCTCAGGTTCCAGGGCTAGCCAGGCTTTCTCCAGGCTGGGAAATGGAGAGGGGATCAGGTTTGACCAGCACTGACCTCAGCACCCACACTTTTCCTGCCTCTATGCATGGCAAGGGAGGTTTTCCCCACTCACCGAGAATCCAGGTTCATTGGAGATTGAATACCTTAGACTGTAGCTGGGAGGAGGGATGGAGACTGCTCAGAAAAGTGTCAGAGGTGTTTAGTTGGATCGTTTGGAACTTTTGTAGACAAATCACTTTTACATGATGTACAGCTATTAATCCTCAGCACATGAGAGAAGGGTTCTAACATGCACATCCCCTGGGCACTGCAGCCATACCATGATACTCTCTGCAAAACGTCCCTGTGCAACTTGCTGTGGTGCTCCGTGTTGTGGCTTCTTTTTTCAGGATTAAACCAGAGATGCTGGGAAGAATGTCCTGTGTTCCTCCTCCTCTTTGCTCACAAGGAACCAGAAAACAGCAATTCCTCCTGTTACTCCTGGAGCTCCTGGGGTGTCACAAGTCTTGTCCAGCACTTTTGTGAGTGGCAAAAGGGAATGGCTTCCATGGCTGTGGTCCAGTCCCAGCTGCTGTGGCTGGGGCCAGAGCTCTTGCCAGGCCAGGGGGAAGGATGGGCCCCTGGGCTGGCACGTGAGCTCATGTGTTTGCATGTGAGGCTGTTGCTGCGAGGGCTGTCTGGCTGCCTCCAGCGCATCGCACAGCTGATGGAGCCTATGATGTGTGCTATGGGTAGGGATATCTCCTCACACCATGCTGAGTGTGATGTCCCTTCCAAGTGGGATACCCTGTCCATTGTGATGCTGGACCTTGTGGCTCTGTGCAGAGCACAGAGCTTTCAGCTTTCCTGTACCAGTGAAAGTTAAGAAGTGGAGGAAAAACGTTGCTGTATGTTATAGAGGAAGAGAGGTAAAAAGGGCAGGAAATTTGCACCATGTCCATTTCCCCTTGGCCCCTGGCCGCTGCTCATTCCGGATTCGGGATTTGCGTAGGCAGAGTTAAAAATAACAGGGGTATATAAAGAAGGACGGAGAGGGCTGCGCTGGCCCCGCAGCCACCAGGGCACAGCTAGGCAGCAGGCAGAGATCAAAGCAGGATGCGGTCCGGGCGATGCAGTGGGGCTGGGAGTGTGTGCGGGGTCTGGGGGTGCTGCTGGGCTTCTTTGCCAGGGGATGGGACGCCAAGATCTGCCAGCTTGGCAGCCTCCTGGCCAAGCAGCTGGGCAGCACCCATGGAAGATGAGGCCATATATATTCCTGTAGGCAAAGACTCGTGGACCCTGTCCCTCTGTAGCCTTTACTCTGTGCTGACATTCACTGGGACCAACCTGACCCGTCTCCTCTGGCCAGAGAGCTGTGCGGGGAGGCTGGATATGGCCCGCAGCCAAAGCACCCTGTCCTGGGACTGAGCTCCCTGTCGGTGCTGCCGGGGCGCTGCCGGCCTCCCCGAGCCCCTGGCAGCCCTGGTCTGTGGCCGTGCATCCCGGTGCTCCCCAGACCCCAGGGCAGGCAGGGCGGACACAGCAGCTTGCTCGGCCGGTGCAAACGAATCTGCCCTCTGTGCCCTGATAACATTGTGTTTGTTGCGGAGCGGGAAGAGCCTGCCAGCACACGATAAGAGCAGATGACTTTACTCTGGACCTGCTCCGGATTGAATTATGCTTTAATTTCATTTTCAGTTCCTCTTTTCTTTTCAGGAGGGGAAGGGGGCTTTAGGGGTACAAGCAGGTCTGGGGGCTCCTGGACCCTTCTCTAGGCAGGCCAGTCACATGCAGAGGGGAAGACAGAGAGTAAAACCCAGCCAGATTCATTTTCTGCTCTCAGGGATATAACCCTGGAGTGTCACGGTTGTTTAGGGTGTTCTGCGGTGTGGATCCCCCTGGCACCTCTCATGGGGTCCCCTGTGGAGCTTCTGGGACTTGAGCTTTGCCTCCCACTGAAGCAGAAGCTCTCTGGGCTATGGTGCTGTAGGTGGTGTTGGAGAGAGGGCACTGGAGATGCTCTGAAGGAGAGTCCTTGGGTTCACTCCAGTCCCCCAACTCCAGGTGACAGCACAGAAAGGGATGTTTACCCTACCCAGAAAGGCAGTGCAGGTGTTTTTCAGTCCCCAATGTTTTATGGGGTAGGGGAACCCTCTGGGTCTCCTGGGAGCCCTACTGAGAAAACTGGGCACCAATTCCACCTCTAGCAGTGCCACGGGGCTTTGTCCCCCTGCCCATCCCACACGTGCTGTGTGCCATTGCGGAGCGTGCATGCCATGGCACTGTGGAAGTTTTGGCAGGGCTGACAATGCTCTCGGTTTGACGGGGCCACCTCTGGCACATCATGCTGGGCATGCCAAGCTCCTCACTCCTCTGTTGCCAGATGTGCCAAAAGCAAGGATAACCATTAACTCTTTCCTCTAAGAGAGCACCTTCCGTTTGCTCTCTTGCCTGGCTGCCGTTTAATCTCTTGGGATGCCAGTGACTTTACAGTCTGCTGTAGTGGCAGGGGAGATAACCTATGTTTCCTAAATGGGCTTCTGTCAACAGTGGGCTGTGCACACATTGACTGCTCCTGCTCGCCTCCCACTCACCTCAGAGGGGGCTTCTGTGGCCGAGGGGCTGACAAGGCTGTGGCAGGGACCCCCTGTGCCCACCCCATGGCTCACAGCAGGAAAACCCTGCCCATGATGCACTCCTGGCTCCTTGCACAGTTAGTGCTGGCAGTGCTTGTGTTGCTGTGGTGCCTGGCATGCTGCCGCTCCCCACCACACCAGCCCTCCCACCAGAGCATCAGTAAAAAGAGTTTCCTGGGGAATACCCCACATTTGCAAGAAATATTGGCTGTAAAAATTAAGCTGATCTGTTGGCGACCCCTCTCAAAATAAGCCAGCACCACACAGGTGCAGGTGCCAAAACTGCCTGGAAAAGGGGAAAACCAGGTGGAATTAGTGTTTGTCTCCAATGGCATTTTCTCTCACTTATCTGTAAAAGTTTGGAGCAGGAACTGCCTTGCTATTAATTATTATTTGGCCAAGAAACAAATAATGGGATTAACTGGTGACTTGAATAAGCTGCTCTGGGAGGCAAGCTAAAAGTAATTTCAAGTAATGCCTACATGCTTCTTTGCCACTTTGGAGGTGACTTTTTCCAAGGCAGGACTTTGGAGCCCATGTGTTTTGACCCAATAGGTGCCATTAATAAACCTGCTGCCTCGCTGGCAGACAAGCAGATGGGGCCCAGGCAGCAGCCCAACATGTGCTCTGGAAACCAGGGCAGGGATTCCTGGTAAAAGGGGGAAGATCTGTATTGTTGTTGTTCCACTGGATTACTGAAATAATTTATTGCAATGCTCCACCCTTATAATTAAAGCACAGTGATGAAAGCAACTGGTAGAGTAGCTTTGGATTCAGAAGCGGCATGTGCGTGTGGTGTGTGTGCACACCTCACCTTTGGTGTTTATATTTGTTTTTTTTTAAATTGACTCCTTGCTTCTGAATAGAGCAGGCAGCAGCCTCAGTTCTTAGAAAGGTATCTGGAGATGGACAGCCCCAGAAAGCAGGGAGACAGGCTCCAAGAGATAAGGGCCATTGCTTCTTGACGAGCGCAACAGTAGCAGGGCCATTCCTGGTACTGGCTGGATGGGGGCCAAACTGGACAGGGGGAAAAGATCTTGCTGTGAGACGGACAAGGAGGCAGAGAGCCCCTGGGGAGGCCTGCCCAGTGCCCTGGGTCTCTGTGCCGCGATCCAACTGGCCAGAATAGGGTGGGTGACCTGGGCGTCTCCTGCAAGGTGGGACAACCTGCTGTCCTTGCGTCTGCTGCCGTGGGAAGCCCTCAGGAGGACAGCGCTGTCCCAGGGGCTGCTCAGGGTGGGCAGAGTGGGACAGCCCGCGCAAGCCCCCCTGTGCCAGGACGGTCGGAGACTCAGCCACAGCACTGGTCCCCAGGGAAGGCAGACAAATGTGTTGTGGGGGCTGTAGGGCGAGATGAGGCGATGCCGGCAGGGTGCCAGCCCCCGACAGGGTCGACGAGCAGTTATCTCGGCTCGCACACGCACCCTGCGCGCAGCCAGATGCGAGCTGGTACGCTCTGTTCTGCTGATTGCCTCACCGACAGCAGCGGCGCGGGAGGACGCGGCTTCACGGGTGCGCTTACATGAAACGAATGGCGTGGGGGTGTGGGGGCACCGGGGCTCGGCTATCTGGTTCAGCTCCTATCGTGGCACAAGTACCCCTTTTGCACCTTCGCTCGCTGACGCGCTCGGTGGCCCCCCTGGCGAGTGTAGTGCCCGGCACACTCTCACCGCTACCCCTGCGCCAGACCTCCAGCACTCTCTGCCTCCATACACGGGGGCATTTGACACAGCCATTGCCCCTGCCCCCCTTCAAGACAGGGTGCCAGGGGACCTCTGGCTCTGTCACCTACAGCCCCCCTCCACGCTCGTAGTGTGGGCAAGGCTTAAGGGCGCCGCTGCCCCGTTCACGTCGCGGGCAAGATTCTGGCCTCCGCGATCCGTAAGAGCACCCTTGTCTCTACTCCCCCATGGGACACTCTCGCAGAGCAGGGCAAAGCAGAGCGTGGAGACCCCGCCGCTGCGCCCCGTCCTGTCCCGTCCCGCGCGGAATCGGAGCGCCGTCGGGGCAGCCGCAACCGCCGACCCCCACCCGCCGGAGCAGTCCCACCAGAGAGGGCGCGGCGCAGGCTGCAGCAGAGCCAATGGCAAGCGTCGGCGGTGAATATCAATGCGGCCCGGACCAATCGGGGCGCAGCCATGCTGTTAACAGCTTAGGGGCGCGGGGCGGCGCAGAGCAGGGGTGCTGCCGCGGGGAGCGGAGCGGTGCCGGGTTCCGCGCACCGCGCTCCCCCAGCCCGCCCCGGCCGCGCTGCCCCAGCCCGGCCCGTCTCGTCCTGGCCCGCCATGGCGGCGGCCGTGGACGAGAGCGCCCTGCCCTCTATCTCCACTTTCGCCAACTTGATGCCACTAGAAGAGCGGCCCGCCGATATGCTCCACGTAAGCACCTGGCACGGGGGAGAGGGTGGCAAGGGGGGTACGGGACAGAGCGTTCCGGGCTGGGGCTCAGCCTGGCTGGGGAGTGGGGGGCGGGCCGCCTTCCCGCCGTCGGAGGGCGCCCCGGGGGCGGCGCAGCGCAGCCGGAGTGGTGCCGACCCGTCGGACGGGTTGAGGGGAGCTGCCGCCCCGAGCAGGGAGGCGCGGGCCGCGGTGTTGGGGCGGCGGGTGCCGCCGAACCGTCTCCCCGCCGGTCCTGACGCCTCATTTTCCCGCAGAGGATGCTACAGCAGGATGGCCCCGCTGCCGTCAAGCGGGAGGAGGACGACCTGGGCAAGTTCGTGGACTTGGACTTCATCCTGGCGCACACTAGCAGTGGCGGGCAGGGGCCGACTGGCCCAAACTACCCCCTGCCCGAGACCCCCGAGAGCTGCGGCACCACCTACGACAGCGACGGCTCGTACTCCACGCCGGGCAAATTCCCGGCGTCTTACCCCGAGGGCCAGGGCCACAGCTACGTGGCTGAGCTGCTCACCCCGGACCTGCCCGGCCACTACGACCTGCAGCGGAGGGAGTACACGGAGCTGCGGGTGCCCGGCGGCCCCCACCACCACCCTCACCCCCATCACCACCCGCCCCTCCACCCGGCCCTAGCCCGCCCACTGCCTCTGGACCCCGCGCAGTCCTTCGGGCCCCGCATCAAGAAGGAGCAGCCGGAGGAGCGCGCCTGCATGCTGGGGATGTCCGCCGCCGAGTACCTGGGACCGGGCGGCGGCGAGCACAAGCCACGCGTGGCGCCGGGTCCCGGGCCGGGACCGGTGCCAGGGCCGCCGCTGCCCTACCCGGGCTTCCCTCACGGCCGCTTGGGGCCCCCTGAGGAGCCGCTGCCTGGCGCCGATCCCCACCTCTTGGCCGACCTGCCGCCCCACTACGCCGTGGCGCCGCACCGCTATGCACCTCACTTCGCCCCCCAGCCGCCACCGCAGTTTCATGGACATTTCAGTGTTTTCAGGGAGCCCCTGAAGGGGCCGGGGCCGGGCCCGGCGGGGCTGCCCGGGCTGCTGGTCACGCCGCCCAACTCCCCGGTGCTGGAGTACTTCCCGGCCGGGGCCCCCCCCGAGGACTGCAAGCCCAAGCGCGGCCGCCGCTCGTGGGCGCGCAAGCGAACGGCCACGCACAACTGTGAATACCCGGGCTGCGGCAAGACCTACACCAAGAGCTCCCACCTCAAGGCGCACATGCGGACCCACACGGGTAAGGGCGCGCCGGGGCGGGGACAAACACAGAGGGTCCCGGGTGGGGGTACCGCGGCACGAGGAGAGACCCGCGAGCGTGGTTCCGGGGGTGTGAAGGGGCGTCGGGGGAAGTGACACCGGGAGGGGTGGGGGGGAGAGGGGGGCGTGTCGCGTGCAGAAAATCCTTGCGGTCTGTCAGGATGTGCACGGTGGGGCTGTGTGAGACCACTCAGAGATAGCCCGCAGTCGGCATGAGGCTGCGTGGAGGGGTTCTGCGTGGAGGGCAGGGGGCAAAGGGGATGGCCCCCGAAGTGCTCAGAAAGACCCTCGTGGTGGGGCTGGGCAGGGACACATAGGGAGGGACCAAGGCATGTAGTGAGACCACTCTTGTGATGCGTCTAGTTGCTGGCTTTGGGGCCCGGAGGTGCCTGAGGAGGTAGGACAGACATGGAGAAGCCCTCCACTTGGGCTAGCGGCAAATAGAATAGGGAGACAGACCGGGTGATGGTATGGAGAGACCCTCTGGCTGAACTGGGACAGGGCACATAGTGCCACCCCACTGCAGAGATGAGCAGGGGACCACCCACAATTGGAAGTGAGGCAGAGGCACATAGAGGGGTGCTGTAATGGAGCCAGGATGCCCAAAGAACAGACCCTTTTTCACAGGGGGAAGGGCAGGAAAATAGGGGACAAAAGGAAAGTTGGCCAGGCAGAGGTGAGCAGTGGAGCTCCCATCTCCTAAGGGTGGGAATCAGGGAATCCCCTTGAAAAGGGGTGCTGGATAGGGTAGCACAGAGCTGAAGGCATAGGGAGGATGAGAACCTACTAGCTCACTGACACCCCCTCTCCTCTGCAGGCGAGAAGCCCTACCACTGCACCTGGGAAGGATGTGGCTGGAAATTTGCCCGCTCCGATGAGCTGACCCGCCACTACCGCAAGCACACAGGGCACCGGCCGTTCCAGTGCCACCTCTGCGAGCGTGCTTTCTCCCGCTCAGACCACCTCGCCCTCCACATGAAGCGGCACATGTGAGCAGTGGCTGCGGCCGGACTCGATGTCCCCGGAGCCAGCTCACGGTGTAAATAGCGTCGGGCCAGGGATGGCAATGGGGAGCAGCCTGGCCACCCGGCCCTCTCCGCTTGTAGTTGATAACTAGTTTTCTCCTCCTGCCCCTGCTGTGAGAGCTGGCCCAGCCAAGTGGTGGGGAAGGGCTGCTTCGGGATGTATGTGGGGAGCAAAACTGCAAGAAACACCTGCTCAGGCATCACCACTCAGCTCCCCATGCCTGGAGGGTTCCCCCCAGCCAGGTACCTGGTGAGTGAGGGGGCTGGTGCATAAGGGATCTGTCCCCAGAGCTCCTGGCTTGTATTTGGCATCAGCTTAACCTTCCTCCCCCAGATTCTGGCACCCCTCTGGCTCTAGGAGCTGTGGTGGCTGACTCTGGCTGCGTTTTGGCTGGAGACTCGTGCCATTTGGGTGCGTTGGTTGTGGTGCTGGGAAATGGGCTGCTGGTCGTCTCAGTTGTGGCCATCAGAATAAACCTCCTGACCCAAAGCCCAGAGTGGATGGGGCGAGGGTGGGATTTGACTGGCTCATGGCTATAAAGGTTTGCAGGTGTTGGCAGCACAGCATCACCTTGCACAGAGAGCAGGGATGCTCCTGTCACCAGCCTGGGACTTCACTGGGGAGTCCAGCCCTGGCCGTTCCCACAGTTTTCCACTCAAGAGCCTAAAATGTCTCTCCTGGCTCTTGTCTGCTTTATTTTGTCTTGTTCTTCCCCTCAGGATGAAACCAGGTACTGCTGCAGCTGCCTTCCCCATGCTGCTTTTTTAAAATTTAGTATGTAAAGGACAGTGAGTCCAGCTATGAATGCCCAGGTCTCTGCTATACTTGAAACTTTTGTAGAGGGGGGGGACAAAAAGCTCAAAAGAAAATGAGTTTTTTAATGTGCAGCTTCTGCAAAGCAAGTTGTAAATTAAACAAAGCAGTAATATATAATGTTTCTGTTTTTTTAATATATTTTTTCTTCCAGCTGGGAACACAGATGAGTCTCAGCTTTGGGAAGTGCACTGTTCCCGTCTGTGTATATTGTTAATTAACATTTCTCTGCTTGGGCACGTTAGGTCTCTTGCACTCTGAAATGTTACTTTTCTTTATATGCAAACTGTTGAAATATTGTGATCTGCTGTATAATAAATAAACAAGATGTAAACATGAAAGAGCCAGGAGAGTTTACTTTAAAGGTTTCTTCTAAGAGGAGAGGGTGAGGCTGAGCTTGTTTGTCAGTAAATATTTACATCGATGTTCATTTCTGCTTAAGTTAGCTGCGGAGGATCGATGGGGAACGCCCAAGCCTCGGCATCTGAGTAGCATCTCCTGTGCAACAGCTCTTGAGTCACCCCACTTCCCTGTGCCTCAGTTTCCCTAATCTGCAGATGGGGCAATTGCGGCACTGGGATGGTGTGACTGGTCCTGCGGTGAGTCATCTCCAAGGGGAATGGCAGCCGAAACTCTACTGAGAGCCTTGCTGGTCCTGAATTCTTCCTGAGCAGTCCCGTCCCGCTGTCCCTCGCAGGGGGAGCTCTGCAGTACTGGACTTGTGGTCGCAACCAGGAGGGAGGTTGGTGTCACTGCCTGGTCCTGGGTGCTGTCTCTGCTGTCCTTCTGGGTATGGCCCGGCAGCTTGGCGGGCGTCAGGTGCTGAGGTTTCCCTGCGTTAATAGGTGGTGACTCAGCACAAGCATGCTGGCAGGTCCCGAGCTCAGCAAGCAGGTCTGGCTCCATCCCCCCCTCCCTCCCACAGCTGATTACCTGTGATGCACGAATCCCTCTGAAGGCAGGAACTTGTCCAGACCTGACACCATGCTGGCAGTGCAGTGAGCACACAGGCTGTATGATGCCCTGGCCCAGGGTGGTGGTGGCAGCGGCTCCCTCCTCCCGTGCTCACCACTGCAATCCCCAGTGGCTGGCCAGGGCTGGGGGGTGCCCTGGGGCTGCTTGCCCTGCAAGTGGAAGTGGGATGTAGCTGGGCCGATCCCACTCTTTCCTGCTCAGATGGGAATGGCAGAGCAGGTCTGATATTCCCCTGAGGAGAGTGGCTAATATTTTGGTGTTGAGCTCTGTGTTCTGGGACCAGCACCCAGCCATGTGGTGTGCTCTTGAGCAGGTACAAAAGCATGGGTGATTCCAGGCAGGGTGGCAGCAGCTTGGGACATCGTGTTCTGCCTGTAGGCCTGAGATCAGGACCATGGGGCTGTATCCACAGGTGTCACAGATCCATCAGGCTCAATCACTTGTCCTTTCCACTGCTGCCTCCACCCTCTGCTTGCCCCACTTTTGGAGAGGTGCCTGTGCAGGGGTGACTGTGCTGGGACACATATGGCCTGTGATGAGGTGCTGGGGATGTCTTGTTCCTGGGACCACCAGAACCCAAGGACAAGGCTACAATGCCAGGGAATAGCTGGGGCAAAACTTTTGCCTCTTCCCTGGAGACTTGTTCAAAACGTCACATGGAGGGAGAGGGAAAGGTGTGGGCTGTTTGAATTAGCGATGAGTCAGGCTGGCAAAGCCAGATGGGGAGAGTGCGTGCCTGTGTGTTTGTGTGCGTATAAGTAATCTCTGGCTTTGTGTTTTTATTATGATTATTATTTTTATTTCCAGGGGAACGATGAATTTCTCCAACCATCCTGTCCCACTGGAAAGGCTGGCTCTGCTGTCCTGTCCTCCCTAAGCATCCTGGGAGCCGGAGTGACGGTTCATGGCTGTTTTGAGGTTCAGCTCTGAGATCAGAGCACAAACCAGTTCTTTCTCGCCTTTCATCATTGCTGTGCCAGGGCAGGAGTGAGGTCCGGCTCTGCTGCCACTACCTTACGTGGAGGAGAGAGCGGGAAAGGTGCTTTGGCTCCTCCAAACAGAGCTGCTCTGGGGGTGCTCCCCCAGTGCCTGGGGCAAGGCACTCCTTCAGGCACGCAATGGGGCATGGCAGTTAAATGGACCGGCATGGCTGGGAATCACCGCATGGCTGGGGAGGAGTGGCTGTAGTGGAAAAGACAATTACGGTTAATTCGTTGTTAATAAAAAACACCCTCTTCCAATTGCCTGGGCCAAGACACACTCTCCATTAGAGGAGGGAGCCCAGTCCTGTCCTCAGCAAAACCTGCCCTGCATAGTGATGAGGGCAGCAAGAAAACACCTTTGGCAGCACTGAGGGAGGCATGGCTGGGCTGCAATCCCTGTGGTATGTGCACCTGCCGTCAGCTGGAGAACCCTGTGCTAGGCCTTGTCTCCCTCCCTTCCTTTTCCACCTTGGTCACTTCCTGCCAAAAAGGACCCTGGGAATTGTGCAGAGGTCCCTGAACCCTCTGCAACCCTTGAGGCCCACAGTTTTGGGGTACAGCTGGCCTGGTCCAACAAGGAAGCAAGTGGGTAAAGGAAGAAGCAAGGTATGGAGAAACACCTCCCAGCAGAAGTGTGAGTCATGGCCACAGCATGGCCGGCACCATGCAGTCACCTGCCAGTCAAAGCGGGGCCCTGGAGTCCTCAAAGCTGGAGAGGGGTGAAAGAGAAGCTTGAGTGGGTTTCTGTTGTCTGGGGATGATCCTGCTCATGGGGATTGCCCATGCTATAGCCAACAGGTCCCACAGCTGGTCTGGGATTGTTGATCCTTAGGGAGAAGGAATGTTGCAGATCTGAGGGTTCCTTACCCAGGGCTTGACCTTGAGGATGCTGTGGTCCATCAGGACAGCATGGAGCTGGGGAGGGGACAAGAGTGCTGTGGGTGGGATGCAGCCTGGGTGCTCCAGGGTGGGAGGATAGTTTGGAGGTGCTTGGAGGGGCTGTTACAAACCATTCCTCACCATGAGGTCAAAGCTTAGGTCCCCAGGACCAACCAAGGTGTCCCTGCTGAAGTATGTTCCCATGGCTTGAGTCTCCCATCAGAGGAGTAGTGGGAAGTGCCCCATCCCTGCCACGGGGGGAAGGTCCAGAAACCGGCCCCTGTGTCCATGCTGCTTGGGGTGGGCCAGGCGCCATGATAACGGGGCTGTGGCTGTCACCGCACCCTTAGGAAACATTTGGCTTCAGGCACCTGAACCCACGGGGAAGCGATAACTCCCGCCTCACTTGCCCTGCCTGGACCCACACCTGGTGCTGTTGTGCCTTAGTCACACACCGAGAGTTTTTCCACTACCGGGCCCCAGATAACCTTCTCCTGCCCTACTGGCCGCAGTGTTTGCACTTGTCCTCCTCCGCTGGTGCCAGGCTGGGAGACACACACACCCTGAGCCCTGGTCCGGAGGCACGCACACCTCTGGCCTGGGGCCACCTTTGGTCGTGCTTGGCAGCCAGGGCATTGGTAAAGGGCACGAGGTGCATCCTTCCCCAGCATCCCGAGGTGGGTGAGGAGCTGACCTGGAGGAGGCCTTCCTGCCAGGGCTAAATCTGGTGGGACATCTCTCCCCCAGCTGCTTGGTGGCAGATTGCCCAGGCTTGGTACCCTGGACATCCCTGGTATTCAGGACAGCTGAAGGTGGGCGATGGTGTTGCAGTGACAGGTCAGCGATGCCAGAGTTCCAGGGCACAGAAGCACTGGGCTCCTCGTCATTGCTGGCTTTCCCTGACTCCCTGCATTGCCTTGATTCTTCCCGTGCCCTGGCGAGGCAGGACCCTGGCGGTCAGATCTGGGCACAGTCCCAGTGCAGGACTGTCACTGATGGACCAAGTACGTGACTCAGGTTTCCGGCCTTGCCCCTTTGCTCTGTGCAAGCTTTGGGATGCAGTGGCCAGAAACAATAACTCCTGGCCCCCTTGAAGCAGTGCTAATTGCTCCGATGATGATCCCATTAGCAGAAGCACCCTGCTAATGTGTTTCACCTGCAGGTCCATACAGCTCCTGGTGGGACACAGCTCCCGAGGCTCACAGAGGTGGGGGGGAGGCAGGCTGTGAATAGCATTCTCCAGCTGCCCATAATCTTCACCATTCATGAGATCAAAAAGCCTCTACCTTGGGGCGATAAGCTCAAAACGTGCTGCAGGCTGTTGAAGAGAAAAGGGTTGGTCACCCTGCACGGGCTCAGAGATTGAGTCCTGTTGGGATAGGGTTTGAGCAGGTCAGGCCGGCAAGTGGGAGATACAATCAAAAAAATACGCTGAATGGCCCATTCTGTCTCGGTTATATTTTTGGGACTGGTTTTTGTTTTCTCTAAGCACTGTTTAACAGCATGAATGGACTGCGAACAACCCGCCATAAGTGGCAAAGAGAGGCTTCGTCTTTCCGTCTTCCAAGTCTTCCAAAGCTCTCCTTGGAGCCGCAGTGCCAGGCAGGCAGAGACTGCAGAAGCTGGGAAAGCCCTGTCTCCCTCTGCAAGGCTAGCTGTGGCAAGAGAGCAAGGAAGTGTGCTAAAAACTATTAGCAATGTCCACACACACTGATGGGGGACGACTTGGGTGTATGAAGCAGAGGTGAAAGCAAATAGGCAGGACAGGTGAAACTTCAGGATCAGCTCTGTGCTTGTGGAAGGGCCAAGATGCTAAAAGCCATCCCTGCTAGTGTGGAAGGGGGTAGAAAAGGGATTAAATGATTTCTGGGGACAACAGATGGTACTCTGGGGGTGTCACCAGTTCCCATCGTGGCACGCTGGCATTGTTTGGGCCCTGATACAGCGCTGATGTGCCTGTCCTTGTGGGAAGGGTGCGCCAGCAGGATGGGAATGGTGGTAATTTCAGCACAGCTTGGCTGGTTTTGAGGGATTCCATGCCAGAGCAACCCCATCACAGCAGAGTTCAGCTCATCCCAGGGCTGCACAGGAGAAGAGATTCCCCTCAGAGGCAGCCTCTCTCCTGGGCTATCCAAGGTGGCTGGCAGATCCCAGTGTATCTCTGTGCCCTGCGCTGAAACCTTCTCCTTCAGGCAAACCTCTGCCAGGCAGCCTTGCCCTGCCTCGATCTGGCAAGAAGGTGATTTCTCGAAGTCCCTCCTGGCCCCACACCGTTTTCTTCCCTTTCCTTGTTCCTCCATCTCTTCCCACAGGGGAGAGGAAACAGGACAGTCTTATTAATAAAACTTTCACTCCAGGCTGCCTCATGTGAGCGCTGCGGCTCTGTAGCATAGAGCATGAGGGCGAGGAGCACACGCTGTGGCACACGCAGCCTGGCCGGGCAGCCCGAGTATGCCATGCGGTGTGGCTGGCACCGGGCTGGCATCTGGCACGGCTGGTGGGGAGAACGGGACGGGGCGAAGCCGCCAGCGAGCGCCTCGGGAAAGGAGACGGGAAAACTCCTGATGAGCTCTGCGGGAAACTGGGGTCAGCCCCGGGAGAGCAGCGACCCACCACAGAGTCCCCGAGGGAACGGGGTCGCGGCAGCTGGGGGCAAAGGTGGGCGCGACGAGCGGACCGGCAGCGTCCCCTCCCCGGCCCCTGGGCCGGGCTCGGAGGCGCCGCTCGGGCGCGCCGGTGCTGCCACCTCCTGGCGCGGGAGCGAGCTGCGCCTCCAGCGGGCTGTGCGCCCTGAGCGGGGCGGGGGGGTGCCGGGACCCGGCTGCGTTCGGGCGTCGCTGCGGGGCCGCGGGGAAAGCGGCGCCGGCGGCCTCGGGCCGGGCGGCCACGACCTGCCAGGAGCGGGACTCGAACCCGGTCCTTCTCCCTCACCGCCGCGTGGTGCGTCCCCCAAAGCGCTCCGGGCACTTCCGGGCGCCTCTTGGCGGGAGCGGAAGCGGCTCTGCCCGGGCCGCCGTATGCGCCGCACGTCCCGGTGGCCGCGGAGCCGGCGCCGGTGGGTGCGCGGGTCCCGCTCGGAGCGGG
>VWPU01021502.1:0-26653 GCA_013398955.1 Callaeas wilsoni
TTTTGTGATTCTGTGATAAAAAGACCACATAAGTCAGGCTTTGTTCTGTGTTCAAAGTGGTAAAATTTTCAGAGCTAAACGCAAAGCCAACCTGCAGTAGCTCTAGATCTCTAGAAAAGAAGCTATTTTTAAACTGCAGTAGCAATGTGGACTGCATAAATTAGCATAATCTCAGCCTTCACAGATAGTTCTCAGCTGTTTTACATACTACAAATTAACACTCTGCAGATTCCTCACTTCTACTAACGCGGTCAATCATGCATTTCATGGGGCTTAAAATCTCCTTTTTCCATCCTACAAAATCTCAACGGCCTTCTTTTACACTCCTCTCTTCCTTTTCAGAGCAGTACTATCACAGGCCCAGGTTCCTTTACAAATCTCACAAGGTTTTGTGTGTAACTGGTGGTTCTGTGGCTGCCTAAATGCAGGACATCCTCCTATTTTCTCAGCTGATGATTTTCTCCTTGTGGGCAGATGGCATAGAAATGGAGTGCAGATGGAAACCCACAGCCCACAAACTCCTCATTATAATTTGAAATAGCGTATGCGGCTCTTCGATTCTCATCTTCTCTTTAAATTATTTTCAGCAATACAGGATAAATTGCTGTTTTCAGAAGGCACAACCCAAAGTAATGATATCTGTTTATAGCTGAGAACCTTCTCCTAACAATGTGACTTCTATATTCACAAGTTTTATTAAAATCCATAAATCATTATCAGAAAGGACTTTATATTGAGTATCTCTTGCTTTGATTCAAGTATTACCTTAAGAAGAAAGATCAATAAGAAAAGAACAGATCACACATGCGTGAAGGTTTAGAAGTACCACAGTTAGCTATTTAAGGTAATTCATGGCTCCAGGTATCACTTTACCTGAGCTGCTTGGAATTATAATGGATTTATCTCTGCAGAACACCTGTGAGATAAGGGAGCTGCTGGTGATAAACCGCAGCAGGCAGGAAGGAGGTGACAATGACGCTGATGGCCTGTGGCTCACAGACTCACCCTGCATCCTCCCTGTCCTTTAGGACCGAAACCCCTCCTGGCAGAAAGGCAGGGCTCAAAATGAGGGTGCCATAAAAACTAGTCTTATCATTTCTTCAAGCTTTTTCATAGCATGTCCAGTCTGGTGGAGCTGGCTTTCCTAACCTTCTGACCAGTTGGAAAAGTCCTAAAAACAGCAAAATAAAAATATCTGTGCTGGAAAATAGCAAGGAATGAAATAATAAGCATTAGAGGTCAAGCTTGGATCCCTCAAAAGTTTGTATTAACCAATGGAAAAGCATTAAAATAAATAAACTTATCCCTTAGCTATAAAAAGAAAACAAACAATACTTGAGACACCCAAGTGACACAGTTGGTGAGGATTTACAAACTCATACACAGCATAAATGAAAAGCTGGCTAATTTGCTGCTGTTCCAGAAGCCTGGAGTCAGACCTGATAAACACAAATAGCCTCGTTTGTTCCAAGTTTTGACCTGGTGCCTGACAACCAATTACTAAACCACAGTGCTCTACCTCAGCTAGAAAGGAACCTTCTAAACTGTCTCACAAAATGGTTTCTGTTTATTTAAAGGATGGATACATGTGGCTTAACTGTATTTTCAGCCTGCAAGAGTAAAGGCTTTTTCTTAGATGGCTGAATTTATTTGCATATTATACATCAAAAACATTCAGATGTTCAACCTAGTTGTGGCATACATTCACTACAACAGAAATTATTTGCCTATATAATGCAGGGCTGTAATCTTCCACAGCATGCAGGCATGCTAATGATCTTACACAGGGACAACAGAAGATGAAAGAATGAAGTATTTCATCACCAAGGACAATTTATCTTGCCTGAATTCATGGAAGAAGATTATGGAAGGTCATCTCCTTAGAGGTTTCCCTTTCGCAACAAAAAAGACAATGATCAGTTTTCATTAGGGAAGACTTGTCCTTTCTCTTGTACCACACGACTTTCCTGTCCCATCCACCAAACACAGCACGGATATCAACCGAGTAACCACATGGTGTTGTCTACCACAAAGCTTTATAGAGAGTAATAGAAACACTCAAATTTGAGATGCAACCCTTAAGGGCTTGCCTGTGTCAAAAGAACCTAACACACGTTTTATCTGCAGCTTGATGGCCTGCACTTGAAACTGATCAGGGTCTTCAAGAGTGACCATCTGAAACCGTCCTTTCAAGAGAAAACTCAGCTCAAGCTTCACAGAATAAAGAGTTTCCAGAGGAAGAGAAAGCTCTATTGTAAGTGAGTTAAGGAAGCCCTGATTCTGTGAAGTCCATCAATATCCCACAGCTCCTCCAAAGGCACGTTCAGAGCCTTTTGCATAAGCGGCTGATCACCCAGGGAAAGGCAAAGAGAATTTTGGCAGAGGATGAGATACTGTGCCAGCATTTCTGATGCAGTAAAAGTGACTCTGCTACACATCTCCTTCTCTGTGAGAGGCTGAATCTGCCCATGACAAGGTCAATTTTGAGAAAGGTTGGTATTAAAAGATTATGCTCCCTCCATCCTCTCACTGAGGTTATGCTAGTTATTTCAGGGGAGCAAAGGAATTCTTTGATCCTCCAAGTCCTCCTTCCCTCACAAGGTGACTCTGGCTGCCGGCACAGCACCCAGAGGAACAGCACAGCATATCCTAATTCCATAACTGTGGGATTAGCCATTTTCAACCTTGAAATTTAACCCTAAGAAATTGAGCATGCAGTAATCCTCATAATCCAGGCCTCTACACCTGTCCCTCTTCCAACTAATCTCACCACCCTTCACCATGACACATCTTAATTTAGAGTCCTATCTGCTAAGGTCAGTGGGCAAGTGGATGCTGAGGAGTTGCAACAAGTATTTGTCACACGGTGGGACCAATTGCTTTGTGAACTCTGCAAGATACAGAAATATCAGCAGTGAGCAGAGCCCTTTGCCAGCCATGAACAAATGATCTTTACAAACGTTCTAGGAAGCAGCGAGGAGAAGGGATAAATAAATAAATAAATATGTGTAGCGTAGCCCTGGATAATGCGATCTGCTGGTATTAAGTTTTCTCCTGAAGGAGTTAAGTATATACCAGCTGCTCTACATTAAACCGAGCTGGCATTTTAAATCATGCAAATTAGCTGAGCTCCCATCCATTTCAGCCCAGCGTTTAGCAGCATTGCTGTAAATGATGCAAAGGACTGGCCAAACCAAGCCCTGCCATTTCAGCTGCCGTCAGGGAGAAGAGGAGGAGGTGGAGGGGCGGGCAGTGGCTCTGAGTGATGCTGCAGCTATTCACAAGATGGTCTGCAAAAGCCTCCTTCCACCACAGGTATTGTTTGCACGACCAAAAAGCGCCCATGGGCATGGAAAGCCCGGAGCTTTTATCTGTTGAAAATCCATTTATATATGCTACTAAGAAGCACAGAAAAATTATTTAAAATTCAACTGTTTGCCAGTGGAACACTGAAATTTCAAATCGCTCTTTGCTTAATGCTGCATAATAAACACTGAGTGGATCTGACAGGTCTTCAGCCCAGAAATGCTGACACAGCAGCCAAGCTGTAGCATCAGTCCCCTCCATCACATCCAACACCAGTGGACATTTCTCAAGACTGTGAAGGGAACAGATGAAAATCTGTGTATATTCAACACAAGCCCCTCTTCTGCTGAATCTGAGAGCACTTAGGAAGCAACAAAGAGGGCTAAATCTTCCTTAGTTCACACTGTTGTGGCCAAGAGATTAAGTTTCAGCACAAAGCTGCAACGGTGAAAGGAGAGTGAAAGATCTGCTATTAAGTAGTCTAGGAGCTCCATGGACTTTAAAAAAACTTATTATTTCAGGTTCCTTGTTGAGGTAACCTGCTCAACAAGGGGAAGGTGGAATTGTGCTAAAAATAGGGTACAGCTGCCTTGCTATCCAACCTGAGAAACCAACCCACCAGCGGTGGTGACCCACAGGCACAACATCCCACCACATCTGCATCTTGGTGGTTGCACCACCAATCACTCCACGTGGTCCAAACCCTACCAGGGAAATGCCAAAAGGCACCTTACAGGCAGGAAAGGAAAATCTACATTGCTGCAATGTGGGAAGTTGGTATCTGACTGCCTGGAAACGGGATCCTAGGCAACCACTGTTCTTCCCTCTTGAGAAGCAGAAAGCAGTTTGATTCAGTGAAATACAGCAAATTCATTACAATTCCCCTAGAGAGGCTCCGTAGGGATGAACAGGATGCTGCTGCCTCCCCTTTCCAGCTCCGCGCTAGAGAACCTGGCACCTTTCTGCCAGCTTTCTTTGGCAGTGCCCATCTGGCACATTACCATGGAGGATCAGACCCCTGTGTGTTCCAGAGCCCATCCCGGAGGAGTAACATGCAGCAACGCCGAAAATACTCCTTCCCAAAATAATCCGTCCCAGTTAAGCCCCAGACAAGTCTGGAATACATGTGGCTGTCCTGAGAAGCAGACTGACCCCTGGTTATTGAGCAAGAAAAGCAAAATGCATTTCTAAGCTACTGCATCAAACAGTCAATGCACATTTGATCTTGGCACAACACGTGACATTTTTCGATCAGTTTGAAGACTTAAATGTCCATAGCTCTCTGGCAAATGGAGAATAATTTAAAACGGAATCAAATTTATCTTACCAGACTGATCCATTAATTATGGTCTCCACCAGCTACAATCAAAGTTGCACATTGATCTCTGTGGATCAAAGTGTCAGTACTGAAATTACCTATAGTTTCCAACAGTGGACATTGGCTCAAGTGGAGATGGCTAAAGAAAAAAGGAATCTGCTTCTAAATATTTGGTTCAAGATATACAAGTATAACAAAGTCTCAGTACCTGTATTCACCATGAAATTTCACACAGGCTAGATCAGTAACATAAAATCCCACCAGGGTATTCATTTTGTTCTACCAATAGGCAAGTATATAGAACTAATAGATAGCAGAAAAAGACAGTATAATAATTTTTGGTCACATTTCCAGCAGAAGATAAGCAATCCTATAAGTGAAGATCCCCTCATTGTGTGAAACATAAAGGTATTACTACAATAGTCTTCACGACTGAGAATGTCACTCCATGGGACATAAAATACCTAAAATTATAATTCCAGCCTGTCACACGCCTCTTCCACTTCTCCCAAGAGCAAAGCATGGGTGTCTTCAGAGAGCTGTTCTACAAGATGTTCTTCCTAAACAACTCTGAAAAATCTAGCTGCTTTGGCTAAAAGGCCTGGTCAGCTCCTACAATGTTATTTGGGACATGAGGGAGAACATGGAAATGATCAGGGAAGTTGGTTCAGCCTTTTTTTTGGAGAAAGTGTAACTAAGCCAACAAGACCCCAGCACTGAAAAGAGCTACTGCTGCAGCCAGAGAGTAAGTCAGCCTGTCAAGGGCTGCTTTGGGGTTTCTGTTTATTTATGGATTATGTATTTCATGAGAAAGCCTGGGTACGTATAACTAGCTCGCTTTGTTCAGCAGGTGAGACAAACATCTCTGGGTTTCTCCAAGAAGGCTTCAGAGCCCCGTAAAGCCAAGGCACTTCTGGATCGTAACACGGCTGTCATTACATTCAGGACAAGACAGAAGAAAGGGACCAATACTAGTGACGGGACAGGTAAAATACAGACAGTTAGGGAGACCCCTTCCAGCTGGGAAAGAGCGGATATGGCACCTTGTAGCCTCAGCTGTGGAGACAAAAAACCCCACACAAGGAAAAGGACTTAAGGAAACGTCCAAGACAAGGGATGAACACAGGCTAAAAAATCCAAGTAAACAAGACACTGTCAAAATATGATGATAGGACAGTCCAAAACTCAACACACACAAGGGAAAAAGTCCTGGTGAAAGTGCATTTTCAAATACAGAAGTTGGATATTTTTTCCTTTCAGGCATTGTTTTCCCACACTTTGCTTCCAATTCTAAAATAACCCAAAATTAAAATGAAAAATAATCCAAGGATAACACACCTAAAAATACTTTCAAGAGGCAAAAAAAGGTGGAATCAGAATAAAACTTCAGATCTCAGCCTGTTTTAAAATAAGAAGTGACCTGTTTTCTCATTTATTTTAATAGGTGGTTTATTTGTTTTAAGTTTTAGCAGTTATTTCCATGCCTATGCTTTGCAAAACTGAAGAAACTGAGACTGTTTCCACAAACGATTTCAGAAAAAACAATTTACAGATAAAATTAGAGGCATACAGCTAAGTGCCAAGTGTTTGACTGAATTCCAGTTCTTGGTGAATGGAAAACCAGCAGCTTCCTGTTACAAAATGTACCAACAGTTCATGTCTAATAATACACATAATATCTCACAATTTATATACTTCAAATATAGATGTTTCTAAAAATAATATTAAAGCAGAGTATTTTTAGCCAGGTGAATTTCTCAGGAGAATGAGATTCTACAGTTTGCTGCAAGGAAAAAATAGATTACTGGATTAAAATTTTAAGAGCATCTCTTGATTTATACCAAAATAAAAGTAGAAGCTCCAAATCTTGAAGAAGCAAAAAAACAAATAGGAAAAAAGGTCAAGAGCAGAACACACACCCTTTAATTAAAGGCCCAGCTATTGCTCAATTCACAAATGTATCTTCTTAAACAGCACTTACAATATTTATTCTGTTGCAAATTTGCAAAGTTCAAGCAAAATGATTATTGATTTAAGCACCTCCTTAATTTCTTCCACTTTGGTAAGAACAGGGAGCTTTTAGGCTAGTGCATTAAAATACTCTTAAAAATTCTTCAGAGATTTAAATCTAGTGGTGAGACAATCTGGAAAGTGAAATTACAGAGTAGACAATGTTTCTCAAAGGACTCTTAAAAGGAAATTAAAACCAGCCAATACCAACCCTTAATTTCCAAAACCCAGAACTTAATCCACACCATCTCAATAAAGAAAGACTTTCTTTTCTGACATCCTCTGGATAGGCAAAAAGAGCACAAGCGGTGTTGGTTTCATAATTTTATTTCTTTTTGGTACTTCCCAGATACTTGAAAATTGGGAAAGGTTCATGATTTGTTTACCAGACTCCTTTACGATTTGATTTTTTTCCTTTTTGAGAACTAAAGCTCAGGTTCAGTGCCAGCAGATTTCCAAAGCAGTATCTGTTGTTCTCCTCTACTAATATCCTTGTACCTCTTTCTGCCTGGGTGTCACCGTACATCAAGTGTCACAGCAGAAGGTGATAAAAACCACTTGCTAAAACAGGGACAAAGAAAGTGAGAGTGTTCACTTAAGAAATTCAACTTTATGGAGTAAACTAACAGTTTCAAGGGCAGAAGGAGAGCACATGGACACCATATGCATGAGCATTTTGAGCTGTTAACAAGTAGCAGCAAAGGAGAAAGATAATCTAAGTATCAGGGGACCAGCTAGTAATTTTCTACAGAACTGCAGACTTTCTGACCTTGGCTAAATTTCTTTGTGCCTCAGCCATCCACTTAACAAACGTTCTCCAAAAAATAAGAACAATATCCCTACCTCTAAGGGGTGCTCTGAGGTTAAGCATATTCAAGTTTTTCAGCCAGATAGATAGATCAACTATCACAAGTCAGAGGGAAAAACGAAAACATTTTCCAGTATGGTAAAAGACCAAATGGAACTTTGAGTCCAAGTAACCCCTTGCACATTCTAAATGAAAACCCAATGACTAAAGAACCTCCTGAATTTACAGTGCAATGTTCAAATGCAGGGCTTTAGAAAAGGTAGCTCTTTAAATGAAAAGACAAATCACTTCAAAATCCATGTTAATAATCACAATAAAACAACTTCAGAATTGTTTTCTACCTGAGAACATTTCATCTGGAGCAACCTCTCAACAATATTTTTCAGTATATATCTATAAATATATCAAACCCACTGTAATCATAAATAGAAGAAGAATTTGGCTACTTAATAGCCTCAAATTGCTTACAGTGTGTAAAAAAAAAATCCTTCATAAAGAAAGACACAACACAGGCCTTTTTGTAAGAATGTATTTAGATATGTAATTTTAATCATATGAATGCACTCATTATTACCAATTTCAAATTTATTTCGTGCTTATGTAGTTTGATAAGCTGAATCTATCATTTTCCTTAGCTTCTGCCAGCTTCAGTAAAATCTATCCTTTGTTCACATCCTAAACGTGACCCCATTTGGTTTCTTCCAACTGCAAAAAGCAATCTTTTATGTTAAAGTTATCAGTATGATTGACCACATTTCTCATAATTTCGTTTATAATTAGCTCAGCAGTCATAGTGAGACCGAATTTCACACCACTGAGGCAGCTCCCACGATGGCACTGAAACCAATCGATGTTCATCTGACTTCAAATTGGGTCCAGATAAAGATTTGCTTGATCCCTATCCTTTCTGCAAGCTGGTTCAGTATTAGAACTGTGAAACCCAGTATCACACACAAAAATGGCTAATACATGTGAGAAGGGAAGGCATAATTCCTCTGCAATATGCTCCATTAATCTCTCTCTCTATGAAGCTTCACATCAGCAAGACAGTGATACGGAGGTTTAAATGGCTTCTGGTAAAGTTAATTAAAATATAGAAAAGTAATTACTAATATCTGAACTATGTGGCTTCATTTGGATTGCTAATGGCATGGGCACGAGGGGAGTGAGGCAGAGAAGGGAAACCGATAGCCCACAGATCATGGGTCATGTGTGACTCATCAAACATTTGATGAGAGCCTAAATTTCAAGTGTGGAAAAGTACTGGAGGAACCTATTAAGTTAATCGGTTTGAGAGCAGCACACAGCTGACTGAAAAACTCCCTGCAACGTGCCAGCAACGTGTGCCACCAACCTGGGAATGGCTATCCACTAGATTTCTATGCAGGGAGCACACCCCAGATGTAGATGATCCTGACAAATTAGGAAAGAAGAACTAAATCACTAGGCGAAAAATGTAGTGTGAGACTAGAAAATAGGGACATCTAGAACACCTCAGAACTAGACCACCCCAGATCCAGGCTGCCCAACTCAACAGGATCTTCACAAAGTGGGAAAGCAATATGAAGAAAAATCTAGCTGAGCAAGGTAGCTTGATTTCAGACAGTGATATCTAACCAGTTTTGAACTGAATTCTTTAAAAAAAAAAAGAGGTCTGTGGAAACTGAAAAGAGGTCAGTAGATAGCACAAGGAGTTGCAAGAGTTCTAGAAATCCTAGGCTTTGCCTAGCAGGGGGAAAGAGAAAAGTGAGGGAGAACATCACACCCAGTGAGCACCTGTCTGCCATGTCCATCAGGAGAGGGCAACTGTCTGGTTTTCAGCAAATGAATATTGCAAAGAACTTTGCAAAGAAATACCGATTCTTACCCCCACCCCTCCCAGCCAAACTAAGCACAATTACAGGTAATTGCCGAACACACATACTTTAAACTCAGGTTAACTTGAAGTGTTTTAGTGGAAGGGTAGGACCAACCATTTAGCAAGGTCCTGGTGCCTTTAGCGCTGCTTCAGCTACTGAAGGTACAAAGAGTGATTAATTTTTAGGTTCTCTGGAGAAAGAAAATCAAGAAGTTGGAGAATACAACACAGCAGCAATAAAGACAGTAATTAAACCTGTGACCTCCTTCAGTGACATTCACAAAGACACGGCAGCAGACTGCATGCCTGCAACAGCATCCTCCTCCTTGCATCTGCACGAGCAATTACACCACGACCACAGACTCCTAATTGGCAAGGACTTCTTTCTTAAACAACTAATGCAAACTTAGTAGCCAAATGCATCCGACTTTTTCAGAATCACTGAGAAATACCGTTTTGTAGATGAGAGATCACAATCTTGCTATCTGCTGGACAGAAGTTTCTCTGGTAACAAAGTTAAATATTTCCAAAACAATTCTCTCTAAATATGGGTACAATTTATTGGCGGTGTTTTCAAATTAGACAAAATAAGCACCAGTGCAACAGTCAGATACTGTTGTGCACAACACAGGGGATTTAATATGGAAAAATAGAGTGTGTATATCAGTAACAGTAAAATAGGAATGATACTGCCATGATTCATCGACCTAAGATTTCCAACTAGCATTTACAATGGGCTTGATGCTAAAACCCTCGGACCTTTCTTTGGAAAGTGCCTCTGAAATACTCTGAAGTATGCTTTTTATAAATTGCACAGCATTTAAAAAAAACACACTGGCCTTATAAGGCCTTAAGGCACAGAACTTCCAGTTACTATAAAATCCAGCTTACACATGTAAGACCATATCAAGAGGAACAAAATTAGCAAAACATTTAGAAGTTTTCACTGAGGTGGTGACCTTTGTGAGTGGGACATCTTGATTTTCAGCAGTTTTTTAAAATATTGGTACTTTAATGAATACCACCTGCGGTGCTCATGTTGTCTGAAGAAGCAGGTTCTAGAAAGGTACCACCTGGCACTTAAAAAGCTCCTGAAGCTTTGCAGTGGTGTGTAAGTGGCTTGAAACATTCTAACCCAGCATGAGAACACAGTCTGGTATCCTCACATGGTGGCTTCTGGACTATGCTCTAGACACAGCCTCTTCTCCAGAATAATCAGTCAAATGAGCCACTAAATTTTGTATTATGTAGTGCAAAAACGACACACTTCAATGGGATTAAGAACAACTCCCTGAAATACTCCCAGAACCACGAGAATTGGTCCAAGTGACACAATCTCTCTCTCTCTCATTCTCCCTCCACCAAAACAGGAAGATGTCCTTCCTTGTGGGCTGATAATTCTGCATAGGGACCAAGGTCAGAAGACAGGCACCAAAACACTCGGCATTGGCCCAACTTGTGGATCCGAACTCTAAATTCCACTCTAAGACTGTAACTTCCCTCCCTAACAGGTGATGCCAGGTGCCTTCACAGCAGAGTGATAAGGGTCACACCGGTGCTTCAGATAAACCACGCAGAGAAGCAATGTGATCACCCTCAGATTCTCAAGATATTCAGACCTGGTGCAGTGTTCAAGACTAAACCTTACCAGGCTTATTATCAGAAAGCACTTCTATACCTGAATGCAGCTGAAGGTCTTCCAAGATAAAAGTGGTTCAGCTGCTGACATATCACCTGGCAGCTGTCCATCCATCCTGCTCCTCCTCCCTTGGCAGGAAAAGGAAACAACAGTGCCCTTGATACAACATATCTGGAAAAATTTCCCTCTAGATATAGACTGGCATTCCAAATGACCACCTTGAACGGCAAAACCCTGCATGCTTTTGTGGGCAGAAGGATCAAAGCTGGATCAGTAAGAACAACAAAAAATGACTGTGTTTATTCAAGATAATAGATAATGAAAAAAGCCTCACTAGTTCACACCTTAAAAGGTGCTGGTCATCTGCTCAGACTGCCAGCCAGAGGAGGTTACTGAGAATGCAAAGCTTAAGATTTCTCCTGCTGCTGAAGTAATTAAAAATGTAAAATTATCTGATATTTCTTTAGCCCAAATCAATACCTGTTCAAATATAACACGTTAGCATCAAGACCCTTTCATAATCAGGCTACAAAAAATGGGGTTTGTTCCACTTCATTGTAAGGGTTAAAACCACCATAGTGTTGCCCTTACTGCTGTGAACGGCTCCCACTGGCAGGATCTCTGTGAGCATAATCTGTTACAAGATGAGAAAGTGTTTCTGAATAACAACCACTTTTTCAGCAATGTAGATTTCCATGCAGAAACTATGGCATGTGTGAGAGAAAGGGCACAGGATAATGAGATTTTGCTGACGTTTCATAATCACAAGGACAGACTCAGGCACAAGTGAGACAGAGCCCTTGATTCTCTTGTAAGGGCAAGATGTGACGCACAGGTTGGTCTGTCTGCTGCCACCACCTGCATCGATGCTTGGCTGTCTCCTTTTCCTGTTCTCAGTCCCTCAGGAACTGCTCCAGTCCTATCTGTCTGGCCTGAGCAGCCCAATACGTCACCCTGTCTACCAGCAAGGAAAGTGCAGCACATCCTGAAATCAGGGCACGCGGTCAAACATGCCCAATCGGTAGGCACACTTGTCTGAAGGGAACAGGGTTACGAGGCCACAGATTTCAGAATCTAGGTGGTAGGCATGATCCATTATTCCTCGAAGAAGGAAAAAACCAGGTGAGTATCTGTCATCATTTCCCTCTCTCAGCATAATGGTATCGCCTTCCACCGGGCTCAAGTATCGGCAGAAGCAGCGTGTAATGTGTATGGCTGTTGCCAAAATATACCACAGGGCTGTACAGCCATCTCTGTACCACAGCAATCGATTGTGCTCGCTGCAGCAGCCCATCTGCTCTGCTCCCTCCGTAGCACAGCGACACACACGCTGTGCCCACGCTGCGGCGGAGCTCACCGGGGCACAGCCGCGCAGGGCAGCCCCAGCCACGCTGACAACCTCACCCTGCCCACAGAAATTCACCCAGCTGAGGAACGTGCATTTCTCCTCCCTGTACAGCAAGCAGCATAATTAAAAATACATTAGAAGACTGACACACATTAAAGAGAAACCTAAAATATGTGTATTGATGATGTGCTGCATCTATGATGTCATGCACGTATAGCATTATACAGGCAATTCCACTTAAGTGTTCATTTCCTACATAATCTGTTTAATTTAGCTGCACTGAATGACATGCAAATTGTAATCTAGCATCAAGCACTGCCTCCCATTCACTCCCCACACAGCTACAAACACACAACGTTCACACAACTAGTGCTCTGGTACAGTACATGACCGAACACAAAACACATTCATGACAACTAGCAATCCTCCCCCAGCCCAGGCACACGAGCCAGCCCTTACATTTAGCACCTACAGAAAGCACACAAAGAGCACACCCCACAAACAACATCTCTACCATCTCCCTCCTGTAAATCCCCCAAGTTCAAGCAAAGGCGTCGGAGAAGGCAGCACAGGCAAGCAGCACACGCAGCCCCATCCCTCAGCACCCCAGCATCAGCTCCATCGTGCTGACAGAATTACACATGCCACTATGTGGAATATAAAACATCCCACCACTGCAGACAGATGTTGGCACACACACACACATCCCTTCTCACACTGCTATTTACCCCAGAAGCCCTGCTGCACACTCTCGACACAGAAATAAATTCTCACGTACACCTCCCCAGCATTTGGTGCCTGCTAACCTGTGTGTCAAATCCATTTTCTACCAAGCTACTCTTCCTTGCTGGGAGGCCATCTCCTGCGTTTTCTTGTCCATTGGAAGATTTGAGAGGAATCTGGCTGGAATACAATGGCTTCGTCACCTCCACCTTGTTCCCAAACTTCAGGTAACAGGGCTGTGGGATGGTCCTGGCCGTTGGGACATGCAGGATTGGAGCAGCACTGTGTACGGGTTTAGGTAGTCCCGATTTCATTTTAGAGGCTACCAGGATGGCTGGCATTTTCTCTTTCTGCTTTCCTAACACGTTTCTGTTAGCAGCAGCAACAGCAGAGACAGCAGGCAGGGAGAGAGAAAAGGACACGTTGGGGAAGCTGTTCTGCTCGAAAGCAGCCTGGTTACTGCAGAGATCTCCAAAATCAGCTTAGAATTTAAAATCAACAATAAAAACAATTTAAAAAAAAAACTTTTTAAAAAAGGGAGAGGAAAAAATTTTAAAAAAAAGAAAAAGAAAAGAAAAAAAGCACACCACTTTCAGTCTAAAAGATCTCCCAGCTTTATGCCAGCCTTCCACCTGTTTCCTCTAATTTTATTTTCAGTTCTTTACCACTGTCCTCTTTCCTGTTTCTGCTATGAAACTTGCTCCTTCCTTTCTCTATCTGACTCCTGCAATTTTCTTGCCTGGAAATGAGAGACTTTCACTCCATTATCTTGTCACTGCATCTCCAAAGTGAGGCAGCCTTTGGAGAGGAAAAAAAAAAAAAAAAAGGAACCTGCTGCTGCATATGCTTCCCCTTCCGTACGCACTGGAGAGTGAGCGAGCAGGATTTCCAGCTTAAGATGTCTTTCTTCAGCCTTAGCCAAGAAGCAGATGTAGCTCAGTGTGTTAATGACTGATGCCCTTGAATACAAGCCTTAGAGAATCAAGCTTCTTAAGCCTAAATAGCTGTGAATAGGACAACGATGCCGGAGCAGAAGGAGAAACGTCCGCTGACAGCGATTTTAAATCAAAGTATGTCAGCGGCCACAAAATTTCCCGGCTCCCCCAGTGCTGAGCATAAAAACCTGGAAGGGGGGAGGGGGATGAAAATTTAAAAATAAAAGCGATTCAGCTGTGAGAGGGAAGGGAAAGCAGGCGGCAGCTCATGTTCTCTCCCGCAGTGGAGCGGGCTCCCGCCCGGCGCTGCTCGGCGCATCCCGGGGGGGCCGGGACCAGCCGGGTGGGAGGCGGCGGCTGCCCGGCCCCGCCGGCACCGAGCGGGCAGGGCGGGCCCCGGATTGGTCCTGCCCGCTGCGAGCAGGAACAAAAAAAAAAATAAATAAATAACGAAGAAAGCTCTCCCTCTCTCCGCAGGGGGAGGAGCGGCCTCGGCTCCCGCGGCGGGCAGGGAGACCCGCGGGGCGGAGAGGTCTGGAGGGATGCTCCGGGCGCTGGAGGGATGCTCCGGGGGCGCGGCGCGGAGCGCGCCGTGGACCGGTTTCTTTTTTGAAATTTAAAAAAAAAAAAAAAAAAAATTCAAATCAAATCACCTGGAGGTGAGTCATTGTTCGTGGCTGTTCGGGAAAAAGTCCCGCTGCCAGCATCAACAGGAATTTGAATAAGCACAGTGAGTAATCCGGCCCCATTATAGCAACACTTGGCTCTGGGGAGGCTTTCAGTGTCGCAGGTTCCTCCTCACGCTGCTCTGTGGATGCCAGGATCCGTTACAACCCCCGGATCCCTCATTCCTGTTCATCCTGACACATTTCAGAGCTGCACATACTCCTCTTCCTGCGCACACCTGCACCACCCCGGACAGTGGAAGATTACCCGTGTGCAAATCAAGGCACCAAGAGATGCCTTCGCACTGTATGGGGGGGCTCAGCACCAGGATATACAGCGCCACAGTGCCCAATTTTCAGCTGGTCTGTAAGGGCAGGCAAAGGCTTTGACTTATCCCTCACTACAAGAAAGACATTGAGGGGCTGGAGTGAGTCCAGAGAAGGGAAGGAAGCTGGGGATGGAGCACAAGTCTGATGAGAAGTGGCTGAGGGAGCTCGAGGGGGGGGCTCAGCCTGGAGAAATGGATGTTCGGGGGGACCTTCTGGCTCGCCACAATTCCCTGGAAGGAGATTGCAGTGAGGTGGGAGATGGGCTCTGCTCCCAAGTGACAGGAGGAGAGGAAATGGCCTCAAGTTGTGCCAGGGGAGGTTTAGATGCGATACTAGCAAAAAATTCTTCACTGAAAGGATTGTCAGGCATTGGAACAGGCTGGTCAGGGAAGTGTTAAAAAACGTGTGGATATGGCACTTGGGGACATGGTTTAGTGGTAATGTGGCAGTGCTGGGTTCACAGTTGGATTTGACTGGAGGTCTTTTCCAACCTTAACAATCCTGTGATTATAGGAGGGTGCTTCAGAATAATAATCACAAAAGCAACATGAGACATGGAAGCAAAAGGTGCATTTAAATCACATCCTCATCACAGTCCCAGTTAATTGCTTTATTTCCCAGTAGGGCCACTTCCTTCAGCTCCTTATTCCCACCTCATCCACTCCCCAAATACTGAACCCCTAAACCACTGCCTGGGTGGCAAGGACAAGAGTGATGCCAGCAAGGAGAGAGTGGTTTGGGCTGGAAGAGATCTTAAAGATCATCCAGTTCCAACCTCCCTGCCATGGGCAGGGACACCTTCCACTAGTCCAGGTTGCTCAAAGCCCCATCCCACCTGGCCTTGAACAGTTCCAGGGATGGGACATCCAGAGAAGCAATGAACCTACATATGAAATATTTGAAATACAAACTTAGTGAAGCTACTCAGCAGGACAAAGGAAGCCCAGCCCCACAGCCCCTGCCCCATCCGGGCTGCGAGCAGTGCTTGGGGAAGGAAGGCTCAATCACTCATGTCATGGGGAGCTGGGACCTGCCTATTTAACACCCGGTCTTTTGAGGAAGTTTTAAATGTGCAAACCTCAGGTTTTTAGATCTGAGACTCCTTCAGATAGAAAAATGAGGCATTTCTTGGATTGTATTGTAGGTGTCTCCAGGATGAAGACAGCATTGCTGGGTCCTTCTGCAGATGCCATCTTCAATGACTTACCCAAGGTTACACAGTGGCAGAACTAAAAACTAAAGTCAGAAATTCTGCTCTACTTATTACAAAGTACTATTCTTCCTCAACGTTGCAATGTAAAATGTAATTCAAGTTGCCACAGTACACATAAAGCTCACATGTTGAGTTTTGGCTGTTGCTGGGATTTTTCAGCACATCTGCTTTCATGTGTACCACTTCTTCTGCAGGCTGTTTTGTAGTAACTACAAAAGGGTAAATTTTATGGTAGCTGTTTTTTTAAGTAACTGCTTCCACCTCAATCTCTTTATCCACCAATTTCAGATGGGAAAGCGCACATCCCTCTTCATCACTCTCATTGAGATCCCACCAAGACAAATCTTCTAATGTTCTGTCATAGCCGTGCACAAAGTCAGCTTAAACACAGCTCTACAGAAAATTTCAAAACCCTACAATTCGATAAAGAATGTAAATTTACCATCTGAGAGGACTGATAGTCTTTGGAGCAGAAATGTGTCAAATGCTCCAACACCATTTCCATAGTTCCATGCTGAGAACTCAGCCTTGATGGCTAAGAGAGGGTTGGGCTCCAGCATAAACATCTTGAAAAAGATCCAGGCCTGACAAACAGGCTAATTTTAGGTCTGTAATAAAATATAGTAAGGTTTAAAAGCTATTAGAAGATCTAATTGACAGCTTTATGTTCTGTTCTTCACTTACACGTTTTATGAGGTTCAGGCCACCAATCCCTGCTACACCCAACTTGCCAGTTTTTGTTGTTCTGTTTTTATCCTGGAAAACTGGCTAGGGCATAGGATACCAAAACAGCCACAAAGTTCATTTGACCAAAAGAAAAGGATTCCTTTCACTGCTCCTTTAACAGCTATGGAATTTGATCCTTTGATGACAGTGGATTGAATATTCCACAGTTCCTTTGGACACTTAAAGGAATCTTACTGATTTCTCAGTGTGCAGTCCTGCCTACCGAAGATGATTTCTTCTGAATACACTCAGTCTATGATCCTGACAGTTATTTTGCCAAATCAGTGAAATGAACACATTCTTCACCAAAGCTTTATTATGAATTCCTGATAACACATTTGAAGAGTGACCTAGAATTACTGTTTCTCTCGTGGATTCAGTTTGCATCTAATAATCCTTTGTCATCTAAAACCTGGGGGAGTTTTTATGTTATACATCTTTTGCTTTATGTATCTAAACAGCACAGCATAATGGCACTGAAATGCAAACTGCTGTGTCCAGTGGCAGTGCAGTCACACCATGAGGTCATAAATTACATCACATTACAGGCTTTATCTGCAAGGATGGGCAACATCAATTTTGGTCTGTCTTTGGAAGTGACTAGTTTTTGGGTTGTCTGGATTTTTGGTTTTGTTTTGGTTTTGGGTTGCTTTTGTTGTTGTTATTGTTTAACAAATTCGTTTTTATCTGTTTTTAAGGCTAGGACTTTTAAAAGAAACTACTTCTCTTGCACAATCAAAGGGATCTGGGAACTTGTCTCTTACCTTCTTTGAAAAGCCCAACCAGTTTTCCCTTCCCTGTTTTGAATCACCCAAATTTCTGTGTCTAAGCTAGGAGTAAGTAATCTTAAAAAGGAGGCAAATTATCTAAACAAAATGCAAGAGCTTCATTCCTTCCCAGAAATGTTGGATAAGCCTCTGACTAGGAGAAATTCCCTTGCAGCTTTAAGTCTGATGAGTATCTTTGCCTGAATAACCACAACATCCCCTCCTTATCTGCCTGTAGTCCAGGGAGCATCCACCCACTCCCCAAATGGGGGAACATGGAAGGAAAAATGCTATAAACAAGCACTTTATTTCCCTGTTAGAAAAAAACCAAAACAATGAAACCACAATAAACCCTACTGATTTGGCTTACACAGCTGATTTTGAAGCTCAGAAAGTATCTCTGCTTTGGACTCAAGCTGTGGCTGCTCAGCACCATGTAGTGTCAACTCAAGTGCCAAGGCTCTGGTGTTGAGAACTGGCTTAATACTCTCAAAATTTTAGTGAGCAGACTCATGTGAACTCAAGAACTTAACACATCAGAGGAAACTATTTGAATGCCCTGTAGTTCAAGAGCTTGTAGGCAAGTCAGCACATTGCCCAAAACAAAGCCAGTAAAACAGAACAAAGCCCAGGGTTGACTGCTCTTGAACAGATGATCTTTATGAATGAGATGAATGTTTCTGGAACAGTAAAACCATTGAAGCTGCCTCCACAGCTCACATATTATCAATTAACAACAGAACAGGGTCTCTACACCCAAGCGGAAAGAAAATGCCTGTATGAATTGCATGTGGGTATTGCAAGTAAAATTAAAAGCTTGATGAAATGTTGCAAAAGATCAGAGAATCAGACCTTCCTTTCAACTTGTGGTTAATATTCATCCTCAATGAAGCCAAATGTTACATTAGCCTAAATGGAAAAACCATGTAGAATTATGCTATCAATTAGAACACCTCATTAGCTGGTCTGGTGATTCAGAACTGCTGATGGAACTGAACTCAAGGCTTGAAAATACCCTGATCAACGCTATCCTCGGCTTTTAGACATGAAGGATATATCTGCAGTCTCCCAGAAAAATCGTTTCAAGCTGAGGTGAGTACCCCTAAAATGTCCCCACACAGTGTCAGAATCAGAGGGCTTAATTGTACCTTCAAACCCATTCTCATCAAGCTTTACTACTGCCAGGCAGCTGTCCTGGAGACTGTGGGCACCTTCAGCTTTGGCACAGCTCCATCAACTTAACTGGAGTTATGACAGGAATAAATATGGTTCTATTTTTGGTACTGCAGGCATTTTGCACATTCACATCCATCTTTTGTCCCTGATCACTATCAAATATGGAAAAGCCTGATCCCATCCGCACATTTATGTTACCATTCTATGAAAGAACCCGTAAAGGTATGGAGAAGTAAAGGTGTAAATCCCGTAATTTTTTGTTGTGTTCTCACAAGGGGAACAGCAGAGATTAGAAAGAGGAATGTGGATAGAAGCATTATATAATTTGGCATCCTCTCACCACAGCAATTATAATCTGTACATGTGAGTTCTTTATATAGAGCAGTGGAAGAGGAGGAAACCTTGGTTCTGTTCCCAGTTCTTTTGACAGAAATCTTGTCTGCATTACACTAATTCTGATCTAAAATTCCATTTGTAATCCCCTGACATGCTTCTAATTCACACTGGGTTTAATTCCACTTCACTTTATAACAGTGTCAAATTTTAAAAAATATACAAGCCAAGTTCCACCTGGACAAGAACATCTGTTCCATGCATTTTCAGAAAATACACAGGAAATTTCACTGGCCTCACTAATGACACAGGCAGATGCTCTTGCATGGTGACAGAAAATGGCACCATTTTAAATTAGCATCTTCTGAACAATGCTCACATTTAATCCCATTTCTGTACTAGAACGCTTCATGCTTTTGTAATGTAAGCCTATAGTAGTGCTTCACTCAATAGCTTCATAAGTTTCTACTGTCACAGCAAATGCACACTCATAGCTTTGAATTCATTATGCTCCCACTGCTTTTGGATTTGTAGCCATATCGGTTCCTCACAACCTAATAAAAACTGGGCTCAGCTATCTTGAGACACACACTGATAGGGGTTCTGTGATGGGCTTTGGAAAGGTCCCTCTCTCTGACTTTGCGTGTAGAGTTCACTCCTCAGACTTAAACTTGTCAGGAACAGGACAAAAAGGGATGAGGAATGCAGCAGCTTATTTGAATTAATGCTTTCTGTGGTGGTGTAAGATTTAGATGCTTACTGTTTGTCTATGCCATAGTCACAGCAGTGACCACTGTGTAGAGCATATACACATGAATAATCTTTATGATCCTAACAGAGGAGCTCTGTCAGGCCAACCTATAGCTCACCTCGGCTTGCACATCTCTGTGTCTGTGACCATAACAATAGACTTCATCTCCCCATGCTATTAACAGCACCTGGAATAAATACTGCAACACCATTTGGGAAAGAGACCTGCAAATCACATCTTCCCGACAGAGACGTGCATCTGGGTATTCTTAATCTATTCATGTGTCCTTTGTTTCTACAAGGTTAATAGTACTAGCTCCTATATTATTTTATGCCTGACTTGACATTGCCTATGGCTCCGTGTGTTTGGAAAAGCAAAGAAAACATCTGTGACTAATGAGCATATCACAGAAGAAAGGTGATGACGACGATGATGATATAAATACCACAAACTACTCTTGACTTTAAGAACCATCAAATTAAGATGAAATATGAAGGAGAGGACATAAAAAAAATGCTCTCTTCCCTCTGCTGCTATTCTCTCCACCCTCTCAAGAAGTGGCATGTTAAAAATAGCCACCACTTACAAGCTAACAACCTCACATCATCAGGTAGTCACCTTCTGTAACCTTGCTGGCACGTTTCAAATACACCTGCTCCATCATCTGGAAGAGTTGTCAGAGCCTAAAGGTAGAAACCATCTGAGAAGCAGATCAGAAGAAAAGGCTGTATTTCAAAGCCTTTTTACAACTGGATCTGCTTAAGCATTCCAACCCAGCCTCAGCTGCCATCAGTCTCTCTGACATCAGCAGTTCTGAACAAACACAAATTGGCCAGATTATCATTAAGCAACTTCAGCTATTTTGTAAAGAGCAAAGTATCACTACTCAAACTAAGTGGCAAGGACCAGATTTTCACTTGCTCTAAATCAATGTAGTTTCTCTACAGCCAACATCAGAATTTGACTTCCAAATTCGAAGTATTTATCAAAATCTTCTTTACAGAACAATTCCAATCCTATCATATACTCACATTATCTCCATTCCCCTCAGTACACATTTCCTATCAATTTGTATGTAAAAAATCCTCTTGCCTACTGAGCCCAGGCATCCAGTTCAGCTGGTGCTGCACAGTGCTGTTCTGGAGCCATGGAAGAAGTGCTTGTGGTGCTCACCAACTGCCAGCTGATATCACGGAATGATGAATATCATCCTACACTTCCAGGTTTTTGCCAAGTACACTTCACAACCCAAGCCTGCAGGCAGCCACTCCTCCCTAGAATCAAAAAAAAAACCCAAAACAAAACAAAACAAACAACAAAAAAACCACAACAAATCCCACACAAAAACCAAAAAAAAAAAAAAAAACCCCCAAAAAAAAAAAAAAACCAAACAAAAAACCAAACAAAAAAACCCCAAAAAAACCCAAAAAAAAAAAAAACAACAAAAAAACCACAGCCATTTCCATAGGGCAACCATTCAGGAGCAGTTCTCTGCTGGAAGTCACCTGCAATGCACCATATAATGTTACTAATTCCAATATTACAAACACCAGCTATTTCTGAACATGTTACCAAAACAATTAATATACAAACTCAGATCGCTCACAGTGGTATCAAAGGAAACCCAGAAAGTGCTTAACACAATGCCCTGATACGAATGTTGCCTACCTCCACAGCTCCTTTAAGGAAAGATTTGTCCTGAGCTGATGTTTATGGGAAATAAAGGCACATCCTTGTCAGCTAAATTTTGGGGTAATGGTTCTACTGAAATCCTTTAAGCAAAACCTTCAGCGAGACTTCTTCAGATTTACACAGACATAAGTCAACCACCAACCCAATAGCTATGACCATTCTTGAGAGCCAGCATCCCCAAAACCAACCTCCATCCCCACTGTGATGATCCAGCAAGGGAATTTGATGAGGATTACCTAACCCACAAACTGTAGGGGTAAAAAGAACCAGCTAAAAATAATTATTTTTTTTTTAAAAATCACATGTGCATTTGAGGGAGAGATTTACTTGCACCTGCTAAACATCATGCTCAGTTTTAAACCAGAAAGCTTAAATGGTCACTTCATGAGGAAATGTACAGGAAACAGTTATTCTTTAATCTCTCTATTAACCTAGCACAGAATAATCAAATTTAAAGTGCTGCAGGGCCACAGCACAGCCTCATGCATGGCAGGATCAAGCTTCCCTTCTCAAATTTCCTTGTATTTCCTTTGTTCTCCCATTCTCCCATTAGCAAACTGATAACTAACCCTCCTGCTGTTCTAACACTGATTTTTTCAAGCATTTTTAATATCCGCCATCCAAAACTGACACAAAAACCTACTCATGAATGCTGTCCTAATATTTTGTTTCCTACCAAATCAAAGGAGGTTCCTACTGTAATGATTAATGACATGTTTGTTGCCTTAAACAGCTTTGATATTTCAACATTTAATCAATTTTTTTTTTTAAGGTGACAGGTTTCCTGCACCCTGAGTTTTACCCATGATGCTGTACTGAACTCACGTGGTTTAAAGCTACAGCATAAAGACACGACAGCCTTGCATTTATTTTACACACCCCATCATATGATTTTTAATAACACTGCTCTGACTGTCTAGAATATTTTGGAAAGGTATCAAAACCTTCCCATGGCCATATTGAAGATCTGGCTGATGTTTCTCAGTGGAAAACAAACAACAGCCTGAAGGCATAGCACTGAGAGAAATTTTCTGAATTTAGTATTTCCTCTTGAAATTCTAGTAGCAAGAACACTGTAACACACAACCTTTTTTCAAATAAATGGCATACAGATGATGGAATGATTTTCTGTGTTTTGAGACATAATCACCTCCTGTATGAGAATTAACATGAGCTTTGTTTATTCCAGCGATAAAACAACCTGTATTCAAGCTTGCCCAGCTGTCTAGAAACTCAACTGATTCCACTGTAAAAGCAGGTGTAGTCAATCATTCCTGTCACAACATTAGTGCATTACTGGCTGTTGGCAAGTGGGTCAGCTTGTCACAGGCAAAGCACTTCTCAGCTGCTCTGTTTCCTTCCATCCCGGTTGGCACATGAAACAACGCTGTTACAGCTGCTGAATTTCAAAAGGCATCCATCTGTTTAACTTCCTAAAATGACTTTAAAGAGCGGGATACAACAAACACATCTGCTACCTCAGCACGTTAAAAAAGATCATCTGGAAATTAACTGGGAAATTATAAATCTTTTTAGATAGGGATCCACAGTGAAGTTCCTATACATATGTAACATCTGTTCCACCTTCAATTATAGCCCAAAGCTTTGCACCTCTGGCTTTCTGAAGAATGAAGGCAAACTTTAGTTGTAATCAGCTCTATCCCTCCTTGTCTCACTGCTAGAGTTTGTTCAGGAACACATCACTGGGCATCCACCCATTCAATTTTGTCACTCCTGAAAGGCTCGACTGGATAAAGCCTTGAGCACTGTGGTCTGATCTCACAGTTGACTCTACTTTGATTACGTTGGACTGAAGACCTCCTGAAGGCCCTTTCAATCTGAATTAGCCCAACTATTCCCAAATAAAGTAAAAGAGAAAAAATTTAGAATTCCATTAGTATCTGTTGGAAGAACCCAAAGTGGAAATCAGCTACGAACAACAACCTGGTCCATCACAAGAAAATGCTCAGGCAGGAGGGCCAGCAGAAGATACCAGCAGATCAGATTTCAGGAAGAAAACGTTAGCACACGTTTAAGTGTCATCTTCCTTTCAGTTCTTCTCTCGCATCTCTCGCAAACACAAATGCGTTATCACTTTGAATTATGTGAACAGATGCTTACATCTAGGATTTGCAATTTACATTAACATAGTCTGCATTAACAGCGATTTCAACACCAAATGCAAACCACTATGCATGTTTTCACCCTAAGGTACAACATATGTGTAACCTGCAGCACCAGGGCATCTCAGTAAGCTCCTTGGCGACCTGCTGCATTCTCGGCAGACTCTTCAGGCATCCCAATTTCATCTGCAGAGCTCAGGCAGAGCTGGTGTAACATAACCCAGGAGAGAGGTGCATCTTCCACAGGTCTGTGGGCACCAGAAAGGCTGGCAGGAACACAGTGAGCCATGAGAGATCCCACACAAGGAGCTGCCATATCCACTGGGGAGGTGAGAGGAATATACAAGGACACAGAAGAAAAGCAGCCCTGGAGAACATGTTAACACCAAACTGGGAACCAGGAGAGGTGCTCTGGCTAAATGCTTGTGAACTACAGGCCGAGGCAGACCTTCAGTACCAGGAATTAGTATTTGATACTAAATATTAGAGCAAAACCTCTGAAGTGCAGCACTTTACAGCAGTGCTAACACTGTTCTGCATGTGTACAAATGAGAAACCAATTCTTCTGTGCTGTAAATAGCTTGTGCAATTAATAGCAGTTAGCTGTTCCTGTCTTTTTCCAATTACAGACTCAGGAAAAAAGGGCATATTAAGTTACCTCATGCAATTCTGGACCACCTACTGTTAGAAGTGCAATTTGAGGATGAGCTGCTACTGCTAATTATCAAAATTAAAACCTGAAATAGCAATGTTCACTTTTAAAACTGAGATGATTTCCTACTGCAGGCATAACTTTCCACTGCTCTCCCCTGCCAACAGTTATCACTTTTGTCTGAGATTTCTGGACTGGAACTTTGAACACAGAAATGCCATCATCCAGAAAACCTTTCAAAACATTTTGGGTCACCATTTTGGGTCTTTCAAAACAAAGCTATTTGTTTACCCTTGGCTAATTACCTTTTAGTCTATCTGCACAGACGCAAAATATTTGTGTTTCTGTTTTGTCTTTTCTTTGACATTTTCAGACAGCTGCAGCCATTTCCAAAATCATCATCGTGTTTCCACCATGATGTTAGGAAAAAAATTTTTCCTGGACAGTACCACTGTTAGTACACCAATAAAAAAATTACAGCTATGTATGCATACGCATGTGTGCACACACGTGTATTGTGAGCTGAATAAAAATGTGGTGATGTCTAGTTTGACCTGAGAAAACCAGAACAGCACTTCAACATGAACAGGAAAAGTTCGACACTATTTGCAGCACAGCATCACCAATTCCGTACCCTGTGCTGAACAAGCATTTCCAATTGAAAGGGGTAATTAGCATTCCGTAAAAAAATCAGAGCACTAGCAAATACCAAAGCTTTAACTTGGCATTAGCAAAGATCAATGAGAATTCATCACTGTAAGCCCACCACAAGCTCTTTCTGCCCAAACACACTGGGAGTGCTGGGACAGGCAGGACTGTGCCTACACCACCCATGTTGATCACAGGAAGTTCAAACTTCATTAGGAAATAAGTAAATAGCGCATATCATTCTTCTAAACATCATTATCCACTTTTTAAAACCCACTGAGAGACTCCTCACTCCAATACTTCATTCTCAGCTGCTGATCGTTTTGTCCAACTTTAACACTCTGGTATGAAGCACACAGTGCCAGTGCCCACCTCAGGCTGGAAATTTTGGAATGCTTTAGCCAAAATGCCAGAACCAAGGTAGAACCATATGTTATCACTCAGCCACGTCCAGAAACACCAGTGGCCTTTGCTTCCACAGCTCAGGTACTCCAGAACTTTGACCAAGGAAGTCCTGATTGGGCAAGGTAGTTATGTCAGTGCCAGAATAAAGATTAAAATGGTTTTTCTGAAAACACACACAACACAGCTGATTTTAAAATCACTTCATTTTACACATGCTCCGTAAGAATGCTTAAATTCAGCAGTTGAGGGCTGCTGAGTCTGTGCTCCTGAGCACCACACTGCTCCCACGAGTGAGGGACCAGGCCCACAGCTGAACCGAGCAGTCCCCAGGCCAGGGGGACCAGAGAAACAAAAGGAGCAGGAAGGCAACAAGGCTCAAAGAGAAAACCTGTATGTTGGGCTGAGAGCATAGATTATGGAAGGACATGGAAATGGGAACTAATTCTAAAGAGGAAGGTGTGAAGAGCAGAGCCAACGGTGGGAACAGGACTGGGGTGAACACCTAGACATGAAGAGAGAGGGCATTAGGACATGGAAGCTCTAAATCTGTAAAACAGTCCACAGTGTATGCTCCAAAATCAGGTTTACATTTCATGCATTAAGTTAGTAAATTTTTAACTAATTTTAACTTTCCCAGTGTTTCAGGCCCATATTTACATAACAGAGATTACAGCATCCCCATAACCCACCAAACCTCATCCAGAGATCAGGTGAAGGCACATTACTGCCAATACAGTATTTAGATATTAAACTGATCGGCACCATGCACTGGGAAGCACACACCAGGAAAAATCCATGAGGGTGTCAGGAGGGAAGGAAAATACAAATTTTGCCATTAGGGAGGAATTTAGTTGAGTACAGTAAATAAAGCTGAGAGTCTCACATACTGTTCTTTCTTAATTAAACATACTATTAAATACCTGGTGCCTAACTCACATGCACTGTAAGGCCAGCATTGGAAAAAACAGTGTATGATCATGCCCTTAAAAACTGTATCATCATGACAAATAGGCTTTATGTCACAAAATGTAAAAAGCAGATATTTGGGACATGTCAACATTTGGCATTTCCTAAACTTTGGGTTCTTAACCTTAGTATTTCAGCATCCCTAGCATTCCTTTAACATTTCGTCTGTTCAACAAGTTTGATATTGTTTCCCAGGGTATATTGGATGGTATATCAAAGAACTTAAGACTCTTGCACAGAAGATTTACAGTGACTGGTGGC